>OY728134.1:1253286546-1253403002 GCA_963277665.1 Viscum album | reverse complement strand
TCGCACGCCGTCAGAACGCCCTGCTCTGGAATAACATCAAGAAAATTTCAAAGTCTTACAGGCTCAAAACCAGGATTCTTAGATCATTTCCTCTTTCACATTTTTCTTCCTCGAAAAACAAAACTACAAAAACAGCTTGGGGTACTGAGCCTGCTTCTAGCTCTCCCGCTCCCATGTGCTCTCCTACACCCTCTCATGCTGCCACAGCACACGAACTAGAGGAATGGGCCGTCTGCGGAGAGTCTGCTCCTATCGGTCCTCAATCGGCACTGGGTGCTCCGAAACGGTGACTCCATCCACAATGTCCAACTCTCCCTTGTCGATGATGTTCATGGGGCCGTGAATGTATTTCCTCATCTGCGATGCATTGAATACGTCATGCACTCGCTCGAGCTACGGGGGTAGAGTGAGATGGTAGGCGACCTCACCAAACCGGCACACGATCTCAAAGGGCCCAATGAACCTCGGGGAAAGCTTGCCTCCCCAGCCGAACCTCCATGTTCCATGCCATGGGGAGTCTCTCAAAAAGACATGGTCTCCCTGCTCAAACTCCAAGGGCTAGCGACGTCGGTCTGCATAGGACTATTGTCTGCTCTGAGCCATCCTCATCCGCTCACGAATGACCTGCACCTTCCCCATTATTTCTTGCACCAACTCTAGGCCCATGAGGGACCTCTCCCCAACCTCTTTCCAGCACAAGGATGACATACAGGGTCTCCCGTAGAGGGCCTCAGAAGGTGCCATGCTAATAGTAGAGTGTTAGCTGTTGTTATATAAAAACTCTACCAACGGAAGTGATCCTACTAGCTCCGGCTAAAGTCTAATATGCATTCCTTGAGCATATCCTCCAACACCAGGATAGTGCGCTCGGTCTTCCCATCTGTCTGGGGGTGAAAAGCTGTACTCATCCGCAACTGAGTCCTGAATGCCTCTTGCAGGCCTCGCCATAACGGTGATGTAAACCATGTGTCATGGTTGGAGATGATGGTCGAGGGTACTACTTGAAGACGGACGATCTCCCGAACTTATAACTATCCCAGACTCTCCACTGATCTCTGCTCCCTGATAGCAAGGAAGTGTGTTGACTTCGTGAGTCTGTCCACTATCACCCAAATAGTTTGTGACCGTTCGTTGTGCGTGGAAGTCCTGTGATGAAATACATAGATATGCCATCCCATTTCCACTCCGATATATTAAGGGGCTACAACAACCCTGCCAGAACCTGGTGCTCTGCCTTCACCTGCTGATATGTAGGACACCGAGAAACGAACTCGGCTACGCTCTACTTCATGCCAGACCACCAAAACTACTACCGAAGGTCTCTGTACATCTTCCCCACACCAGGATGTACGTCTAAGGGAGAAGTGTGGAACTCCCGCATAACCTCCTCCCGCATCTCCACCGATACTACAGATCGCCCCTGAAACAGGATCTCATGATTCCCTACTTCAGAATAACCATCGGGTGCATCGCCGTGGATATCTGATCACGAAGTACCTCGCTATCGACATCTCCTAGCTGCGACTCTCTCACATGCTCAAGGAGCGAAGGAGTCAACACCATCAACTATAGAAAATATTTACCCTCCTGCTCCACCATGGTCAGCTGAAGGGAAACCAACTGCTCTGAAGCCTCCCACACTAGGTGAGCTGGGACTTTCTGCTAAGGGAATATGCTACTACGTTGCCCTTCCCTGGAGTGTAGATTATCTATAAATAATAGTGCTGTAGAAACTATATTCAGCGCCTCTGCTTCAGTTTCAAATCCCTCTGAGTGAAGATATACTTGAGGCTCTAGTGATCTGAGTAGACCGCAAAATTCTCTCCCAAATGGTAGTGTCTCTATAGCCTCAAGGGGAAGACTTCCGCTACCAGCTCAAAATCGTGAGTCACATAATTCTTCTCATGGGGCCTCAACAGCCTCGACCCATATACAATCACTGCCCACTACTGCATCAGCACGCACCCGAGCCCAGCTCCTTAAGCATCGCAATATACGACGAACTCAACACCCTCCTCTGGAATCCTCAACACTGGTTCACTATTCAGCCTCTGCCTAAACTCCTCAAAGGCCGGCTGGCACTGATCAGTCCAGGTAAATGGTCACCCCTTCTATGTCAATGTGGTCAAAGGGGAAGCAATCCTGGAGAAGTCCTCCACAAACCTCCTGTAGTACCCTTCCAACCCAAGGAAGCTCCGCACCTCAGACGCATTCTTGGGTGGATCCCAAGCAAGAACTGCTTCTATCTTTGTGAGATCCACATCCAATCCATGTTCCGTAATGATGTTCCCCAAATAGTGAACCTCATGAATCCAGAACTAGCACATAGAGAGCTTCCCGTACAACTGGTGATCTCGAAGTAAGTTAGGACCATCCTCAAATGCTCTGTGTGCTCCTCCTCTGTCACTGAGTAAATGAGTATGTCATCAATAAAGACAACCACAAACCGGTCCAAGTACAGCTGGAAAATTTGGTTCATCAAATCCATGATGATGGCGGGGGAATTTATCACACCAAAGGGCATCACCAGAAACTCTTAGTGCCCATATCGACAATGGAAGGAAAGCTTCAGAATATCAGCCTCACAAACCTGCAACTGGTGGTATCCAGATCGAAGATCGATATTCAAGAACCACTTCGCACCTCGCAACTGGTCAAAGAGGTCATCGATCCTTGGAAAAGGGTACTTGTTCTTTATCGTGGCCTGATTCAGGCGATGATAATCCACACAAAGCCATAGACTCCCATCTTCCTTTTCCACAAACAGAACTGGAGCTACCCAGGGGACACACTGGGCCTGATGAATCCCTTCTCATGATGGTCATCCAAATAAAGTCGTAGCTCTTGAAGCTTTTTGGGTGCCATATGATATGCTGCACAAGATATCGGAGCAGTCCTCGACTGCTAGTCAATGTAGAAATCAATCTCTCACCTCATAGGTAGTCCCTGAACATATTTGGGAAAGACGTCCATGTAGTCATCTACCATGGTAGGGATCCAGGTACTTGTAGCATCCGCTGCTCTGAGAGCCATGCTCACTAGCAGGTGTGAAAAAGGTCAGGGTCTCCGGCTTAGAGTACCCTTCTGCTCTGCCACGAGGTCTCATTCACCAAGGATGGTGAACCTTGTCCCATCAGAAAACTTGCCTCTGACTCGTCTATGACGACAGTCGATCTGAGTGTGATCCATAGAAAGCCAATCCATGCCCAGGATAACGTCGTAAGGTTCCATCGTGATGACGAGCAGGTCCCACGTGAAACTCCTTACCCCGAACGACAGTTCGCACTGTTTGCAGATAAAAATCACCAATGAGGCACTTCCTATATGAACCTCAAGGCTAAGTGCAGGTGTCAGTGCCTCTACTGGAAGCCCCAACTCTCATACCAACAGCAGTGATACAAAGGAATGGTTGGTTCCCATGTCTACTAGTACTGAAGCAAGGGTGGTGTAAACACAAAGCGTACCTCGGACCATCTCGTGCACTGGAGGATCTCGAACTCCCATGGATGGAAGCTGCCAACGGCCCCTACCGCCAGCTCCATGAGCTTTGTGTGGGCCGCCCGGCGGTGGTGGTGGGGGAATCTCGAAATGTCGTCTCCCACCTTCTGGTCATGCCACTCTGCCTGCACCACCTCCCTGAGGTATGCCGGGTGCCCGCCTAGGTGACCCCTGGTCACGGTGCTGCTTCTACCTCTGTAGTGCGCCCACTGCCTACCACGGCTGATCTGTACACGTAGTCGGGAAATCCCATGCTAGGTGACCCAGTCTGTCACAAGCATAGAATCAGCTCTCTCCTTTCTACCCCAACGCCCTACGACGCCAATGCGGTTTGCGACCCTGCCCCTGGGTCTGCTCATGGAAGGGCCTCCTCGGCTGAGGCCCAGCCCTCTCCAACACCCCGGCGTAATTGGGGATGCACAAGGGAACCACGGTAGCTCGGATCTCCTTGAGAAGACCCTGATCAAACTTGTGTGCCCAGAAGTAGCTGTCGCGGATCATGTCCTACGAGTAGCGTGTAAGATCAGTGAACCCAGCCAAGTACTGGGACATAGACATTCCTCCCTGCTTCAGCTCCATAAGCTCTTGGATCCGAACGGAGCGCAAACATGAGGTGGATTACTCCTCCTGAAAAAGCTACTGAAATCCATCCCATGTGAGGGATGACTCATCATGGGTCTGTGTCACCAGATCCCACCATCACCCGGCTTTCCCAAGGGAAAGACTGGCGGCTAGGGCCACCATTTGGTCTGCTAAGGTCTGTACTAGCCTGAAGAGTCATGTCACTGACTCAAGCCAATCCTCTGCCACCTGGGGATCCGGGTCCCCATAGATCCTTGGAGGCCTCTGATGTTGGAAGTCTCGAATCGCGATCGGTCTGTGCGTGACCTCGGCCTGAGCTACCGATACTAACTGTCGCTCCTTAGGTGTAGTGGCTACTGCTAAAGCGCTGGGCGGAAGGGGATCACATGAGGGTACTTGAACTGACACCTTGTCACTTGCCAGACCGTTATCACGAGCTGGATAGGGTAACCTGGCTGGCTGCCGTTGTTGGGGAATCCTGAAAATTATCAAGGGATACCACGATCAGATGAGCATATATATATACATAACAGTAATAACAAAGGGGAGTTGTCTCAAAAAAATGACGGTCAACAACTCATTACTACGGGATGCATGTTTCAAAATTCCCTACAAAAATTCTCAGCATGCCGAGTCGGCAAGAAGCTTATCAGGGTCCTGGTAAATGGATATGTCGGCCGCCCGTACCATTACTGGACTCCCTAGCCTGAGATCTACTCTCGAGACTTGGCAACATCATTGCCCTAAAACCCAACCAGTTTATTTTTAGGGATGTCCAAACAACTCCCCAAGGAACAAACATTCCTATGATACCACTTTGTCACGACCCGACCCTACCGGTCTTGAGATGCAACTACCTCAAGCCCGCCTCCACAGGCAAGAGGTTGCCGACCAGTGCCGAATGCGTAACAATCTCAAGGAGGCCTTCGCCTACGTACCTCTACTCACGGACAGACAACCCACAAGATGCAGTAGTGTAGAGTAAAAATGAAACCAAAAGACAGGCTGCTATATCCCAACCACAGTCATGCATCAACAACTAAAAAGAGTAAGTAAAGTGCTGTAAGTACTGGAAAGTAAACTAAAAAGTAAAAAGCACAAACACGCGCCCAACCACAAAGATGCCACAACCCAGCAACAAGTGAACAAAAGAAGACAATAGGATAGACTCCCACCTGAATACTCTAGGATGACCACCGTACACTGCTCCAACTACTAAGACCTCTACGCTCCTCCATAGTCACGATCGACCAGTCTGTCGTCTGCAAGGGCACACCAGGTGTGGGAAAATCTCAAGCAGGGGTGAGTATAATGATACTCAGTAGGATGCCTCGAAAGCTCGAGGGAACAACTAAGTAGGTGCTAAAGAGGTGATAAGTAGACTAAAAAGAACAAAAGAAAAGTTTAGTATGGAGAGTGCATCTCACCCCAACTAAATATATGTATGCACACACCCCAGAGAGTGGTAACAAAAGTACGGTCCAATTTGTATATATATATATATTCTCAACAAGAAACCCAAACGAGTGCATAAGGGGATCTCCATCTCCATGCTCAGCCCGGGGTAAGTCGCCATAAGCTCCAAATGATTCCATCCTCACATCCCAGTATCTCGTCTCATCCACCTAGGAAACCCAAGTTAGAGGGGCTTAATCACCACACTTCAATACTATCCAATTTGGGTGGCACTAACTCAACTGCACGGTTTTAGGTCGCGTCTCAAGGACGCGTCTCAGTGGAAAAATTACCTGTCTTTCTTGTGGGTCTTTAGGTAACATTAGAACTATCACACCACTGATCCGCACAATCAGGGTCCCGTCTGGTATTCACGGAGGAAGAAGTCACCGACTAGACTCATGAGAAGGGATAAGTCTGAAATGTCAATGGGTGACCCACTACCCAGCCCTACTGGAGGGTAAACCCTAATACATCATCAGGTGAACCACTGCCCAGCCCTGCAGGAGGGTAGACCTATAATAAATTGATAGGTGACCCACTACCCAGCCCCGCTGGAGGGTAAACCCAGAATATGTCGACAGGAGACCCACTGCCCAGCCCTGCTAGAGGGTAGACCTGGAAGAAGACGATGGGTGACCCACTACCTAGCCCTGCTGTAGGGTAGACCCAGAACACGTCGACAAGTGCCCCGCTGCCCAGCCCTACTGGAGGGTAGACCTGGAACCTGACGATGGGTGACCCACTGCCCAGCCTTGCTGGAGGGTAGACCATAAGTTGTCGTCGGGTGACCTAGTGCCCAGCCCTCCTGGAGGGTAGACCCTGAATCATCCTGATAGCTCTGCACTACTACTGGAATCACTCGGTGTCACTAACAACGCCACCATGTGTTGGTTCGGAGCGTGTAAAATAATATCTCCACACTACATTAATACGATCTCAAAAGAGGTTCCACATGCTCCAACAGGTTGCACCGTTGCAGTTATCGTGGAAAAACATGAGAGATAGACTACTTTCTCGCCCAAAACAGACAACCTGTGAATATGTTACTATTAACCATAGTCAGCCCATAAGGGGACTGCACCTCGGCTCTGATACTCGTCGGGCGAACTGTTCCATCATGATGCTCTCAGAAATACACACAGAAACGACTACTCATATGCCCTGGATGAACATCTGGTGAAAAAGCCACAAAAACGCTGGATGCAGCTCGAAGATGGCATGTGGGGACCACGTCTCAATTCCCACGTCAACGCCAAAAACCATACTGGAAATTTCCTCCTTGACGCTAGGGTCCTATCACCACTGATGGCACTCAAATCAGACATCGGATGTGTCTGAGCCAACCAAAACAAGAATTCTGGCGTGGCACTTAATGCGCGTAATGAGCCACAGAGCTCCCGTTCTGGGAATTAAAAATCCCCAAAACCACTTCAAAATGTACTCCTCGAGATGAGTATTACCCTTCCAAAGACGGAATGTATAACGGACACACGCATCAATATTTACGGGTGTCCGTAGCGGGAGGGGAGAAGCCCCTTGGGCTGGACCGGCCCGTGCCGGCAGGCCCGGCTCGCTGCGCCGGCCCCCGACTTTACCGCGCGAGCTGGCCGTGGACCCGCGGTCCCCGCTTCAGCCGACCTTCCCCTAAGGCCGGTCTTTGGTCTATGAGGAGACCCACATTCAGCGGGTCTTGGTTCCCCCCAAGGGGTCGCGCCGCGACACTGGTTTACCCGGACGACCGTCGTCGCCGCCCGTTCAAAGCACCGCGCCACTGCCTCCAAGTCGCACCGCCAACTGGAGCCGGAGCCCAGCATCTGCGAGCCACGCCTCTGCCAGGATCCAGAGCCCACAGCTTGCGCCACCGTGCCAGAGCTCTCCGCCGCCGCTGGAACGCACCGCACCGCCGCCTGGGTTGCTGGAACACCCTGGATCCACCGGAAATATGGGGTATTTGGCCGAAAAACTTCCCGGGGCCACCCCGGGCACCCCGGGACTCCAAAAATTGATCAAAAAGGATTGTTGTGAAGATAATATAGAGCCCTAAAAAACCAGGGGCTTCACTCGATGATCGGACAAAAATTAGTCGTGAAGAAACTAAATTGAAGGAATTTACGAGAATGGAAAAGATAAAACATGAGCCTACCTCAAGGGCTATGCCCAACACTTCACGATCGGGATACGAGAGCCACCGTGCCTTGCCGGAGTGATGGAGGAGAGGGTATAATTCAAGTTTAGATCCCTTGCACCATAGAAGAATGTCCAAGGAGGGTGAAGAGGGTGGTTGGTGTGTTTAAATAGAAAAACACACTTAACCACCCGCTCGTCGGCCCGTTCCCGAACATTCGTCAGGGCCGGGATTAAGCCTCCCTTAGGGTAAACACCATGCCCTGAGCGCAATGGAAGCCTCAAAATTTTAATTCGAACCTCCATTTAAATGTTATAAAATTCGACACCCAAGACCGCCAAATTACAAAGATGCCCATGCTGGCGTTTTTCACAATTGGCCTGCGCCCGTGAAAATTATACCCCTCTTAGGGTAAACGGTACATTCTAAACTCAACGGTGCCCTCAGTTTTCCCGTCTGAGCTACCGTTCAGGAGTTATAATATTTATTTAGCCCGACCAGTGTGGACACATGCCAAAAATAATTCAGGCCACACCGGGGCTTGGATTCGCACGCCGTCAGAACGCCCTGCTCTGGAATAACATCAAGAAGCTTTCAAAGTCTTGCAGGCTCAAAACCGGTGTTCTTATAGTAAATCCCTAGAAAATGATTTAAGAATCCCCCTCTAGTTCAAGATGATGGTAGAGGTTTCATAAGTCATCAATGTTGAGGCAGTCGAGAAAGATGAATGCCAATCCATCATCTCGTTTTCTAGAGAAGATGAAGGCCCTGCCAAACCAGGTTACATTCGTCCATTGTATATCACAGGCCATTTTAATGGCCTGGAAGTTCGTTGTTGTATTGTTGACATAGTTTCCAGAATCAACCTAATCTCGACTAGGACACTACAAAAACAGGGGTTATCCGAGGATGGTCTAAGTACCTCTAACCTAAAAATTCAAGTTTATGATAGTACGGAATAGAAAACTATCAGAACGATCCACCAGAAGACCGAGTTCAATGGCCTAGTTTCCATCCCTATGTTGATGGTTGTTTCTTAGGAAACTGCCTATAATGCATTGATGGCCATGCCATGGCTCCACCTGTATGTGGTAGTGCATTCTTCGTATCACCAGTGCCTCAAGTACTCAAATAATGGTCGAGTGGGCGTACTTCAAGGTGATGCTTCTCCCTTAGCCTCTTCTTAATCCCGCTACATGGAGGCTGACAATTAAAAAGTATATGATAAGAATATTCATGATAGTGATGTGGCACCAGTTACGGCTACGACCGACCCGTAGACAGATCTAGATAATGCTTACGTCTTCCACATGCATCGGTTGGAGGCTACGACCTATGATATGGGACAATGCTTGGTTGATTCTAGAATGATGGAGAGCACGTTCCCAGGTCTAAGAAATTCATGGAATATCACCTCGTATTCTTATAAAAATCAGGATTTGGTGATCCCATATCACCGTACTCCCATAAGGTATCGAGATATATGCCCCATGGCAATAACAATACGCCATACCTACTTGTTCCACCGATCTAGGAAAAACTGGCTCAAGACGAAATGTCACCATTGCTTCGAAATCACCAAGAATGTTCCCTTGGGCGGAAGAGCATATGGGATCATATAGACATCTTTCATTTCCATGGTTTCTGTAGCATAAGATTCCCTCGATGGGGTGTCTACCGCCCCTAAGGCTGGCACTAGTCTCCCATCGGGATCGGCTGACTCAAACTGAGAGGAAATTTATACCTCCAAATATAAATCCTATATATGTGATGAATAGGATTTGTAGAATTCTCTCCCTACCTTTGAATAGGGTGTCTCCACCACAGTCGATGACATGGTGTAGGTGAATCTCAGTGGCGAGACAGATTCAAACCCCACATTGATCATTGCCGCTATGCCTTTCGAGGAGAAACAACAATATGTGGATTTCCTAAAGCAGCACCACGATGTATTCTCCTTGAGATACAATGAGTTACTAGGACTAGATACTCAGGCAGCCATCCACCTCCTCGGTCTCCTATAAATTCATCGCATGTTCAAGAAGACTCCCAGAAAGATGCACCCTTCATATGGTGCCATGGTCGAGGCCAATGTAGACAAGATCATCAGAGCCAATTTAGTTAAGGAATTCCATTACCCCAGATGGCTATCCAACATTTTTCTAGTCATGAAGAAGAACATACATATTAGAGTCAGTATCGACTTCCTGGACCTCAACCGTCACTATCTGAATGATGACATTCCCATTCCCAGGACAGAATTGTTGATTGATGCTACCGCTAGGTTCTCATCCCTCTCTTTCAAGGATGGATACTATGAGTATAACCAGATCTGAATTCCCCCCCTGAAGATGAAGAGTATATGGCCTTAAGGGCACCGTAAGATACATTTTGTTACCATGTGATTCGATTAAGTTTAAAAAATTATGGTTCCACTTATCAGCGGGCTATGCAGTGCATATTTAATTAAATCCTCATGACACTGGTGTAATTATACATGGACGACCTGGTGGTTAAATATCGCTAGCGTTAGGACCATCTCAAAGATCTTGAGAATGTGTTCAGCTTCTTCTATTCTCACCACCTAAAGACGAACCCATTGTTGTGTGCCATCGGGGTCACCTTTGAAAAGTTTCTCTACTTCGTTGTCAGATATAGAGGCATTAAGATCGACCTAGAGAAGATCAAGTTCATTAATCAGATGTCTCCCACAAGTAACATTCGGGATATTCGAGGCTTCCAAGGACACCTAGCTTACATAAGCCGATTCATCATGAATCTAGTCGGCATGAGTAAGACATTTTTTTGGATCATGAAGAAAGGGACTTCCTATCAGTGGGTTGAGAAATGTCAGATCAAATTCATGGAAATCAAGAAGTATCTACTCCAACCTCTGTTATTGATGCCACCTATCTCCAGAAAGATAATGGTCTTTTATGTGACTTCCCTAGAACATCTTCTTGGCGCACTTCTCACCCATAAGATCAACGAGTGAATAGAGAACAGTCTCTACTACCTCAGCCTCATGATCCTCAATACAGAGACCAGATACTCTCCTATTGTGAAGAGCTTCCTTGAGTTGGTATTCACAGTATAGAATTTGTTGCATTACCTCCAGTATCATGAGATACAGTTGGTGTCCTGAGTGGATCCACTAAAGTACATCCCGACCCGACCCATGCAGACAGGACGTTTGGCTTGGTGGAAAGTAATTCTTTAGTAATTTGATATCAGGTTTGTCCCTCAGAAGGCTCTCAAGGGGTAAGCATTGGAAGATTTCCTTACTGCCCATCCAGCTCGTATGGACCAGTCCCTGGACCTTGATTTTCCCGATGAAAAAATTCTATCTATTGACCAACCCATCCCATGTTGGAAAATACACTTTGATGGTGATTCTTGAAGCCCCACTGATATGAGGCTCATTGACCCCATACTCAAAAGTATATGTCTGGGTATCACCTTAATTACTCCAGCATAAGCTTTCTTTCTATATTCATTCCTGCTGTTAGATGTCTATACCAACAATGAGGCAGAGTACTAGACTCTAATCACTATCCTTGAGCTGGCCATCGAGATTGATGTTCCCCACTTGTGTTACAGGGGACTCCAAACTAGTAATCAAACTGATCAACAATTATTATCTCACCATAAATCTAGAGATTTTACTATTGTTGGAAGTCATTATCAAGATAATTTCTTAGTTCCCGTATCAGCAAGAGGTTACCCCTATCCCTCGATTGCAGAATTCTCAAACTAATGCAATGGTCAGCCTAGCTGCATCACTTTCAGAGCATGAATAGGATGAATTGATTATCCATGTGGTGCATCATAGAGTCATCTCTCCCTTTACTGCAGATGATGTTGACAGACTGTAGGAAAGCCACCTTGTTGGGGGTGCCTCCATGTCAGGACCTTCATGTTCCCCAGATGTAGTGATCGAGGTAACTTCCGATTAGAGAACCCCCTTTATTGAATATGTCATGAACAATTTTCTCTTGGGAAATTGAGCAGAGAGAAAGAGAATTGGACGTCGTGCATTACATTTTACCCTCCATAGAGGTCCCAATCCTGAAAAAACACTCTAAAATTTTGGGTTTTATGTTTCTATCCTCCGTTTCATTCATGGAGTTGAAATATCTTAGGTCATGCAAGAGTTTCATGCCTGTTCCTACAGGGATCATCAGATCGGGCTGAAACTGTCTCACCAGATCTGGAGGCTGGGATATTATTGGGCCTCTATGATCTGTGACTTCATAGAGTTTTCCAAGAGGTGTCATGCGTGCCAAATTAATTCCAATTTTGTGCATTAGACATCAGATCCTCTCCACACTACCTAGTACTATATTGGATCTTTCTAGTCTGGGGACTCAAGGGGATGGGACTATACCCACAGACAACAGCTCACTAGTGATGATTCATCCTAACCGCTATGGATTAATTTTCCAAGTGGGTAGAATTGGTTCTTCTCAAGGAGGTCAAGGCCCATTTTTTCGTTGAATTTGTGATATCCAACATCATCAACTGATTGGGAGTCCCCCTCTCCTTCCTCATCGATAATGGAACCAACATTCCAGAAGTATAATAGAAATTACAATATTCATTCAAACCATACATCCCTCTACAACGTGCAAGAAAAGAAGAAGAATGAGATGGTTAACAAAACCCTCTCAAAAAATTTTAAGAAAAAGGTTGGTCAAGATAAGAAGTGTTTTCCAGAAAAGCTCCCCAACACCCACTATACTTATTCGATGATGACTTATAATTCAACACAGGTGACCCCATACTCCCCGGTGTACTAAAGAGAGGTCGTCCTACCCATCGAGATTCATTTTCCTTCATTACACATAATTTTATGATCAAAAAGCACTAGATAAGGTTGATTAAATCTATCTGGATGAATTGGAAGAACTCGATGAGAAAAGGATTCTCGCCCTACAAAATTTGAAAAGGCATCAGAGAAAAATAACAAGATATTTCAAAAACAATGTTCACCTCCTCTATTTATTAAAAAGAAACTTGGTGTTGGCCATGAGAAAACAAATGATACCTGGATGAAAACCACCCAAATTTTAGCCCAAATGGGAGGGACATTACATCATTCATAAGGTTTATCCAAACGATGCATACTCCCTAGTCACCATGTATGGTGAGCGTATAACTCCTCCCACCAATGCCATGTTTCTCAAGAAATACTTTCCCTAAGAAATTGGGGTCCTACCTGACCTTAATCTATTATATCTCGCATGAAATTAAATTGAATTTCGTCTTGAAGGAAGTTAAACTGTATATGGTCCAACATGACCTAAAACTGTCTCTTCCCGCATGACGTTAAACTGAAGATGGTCCAACTTGACCTTAAACCGTATGATGCTACATGACCTTAAACTATTATTTCCTACATGAAATTAAACTATTTGTCATCATGTAAGATGTTAAACTACATTCCAAGAACTGCGTATGGATTGATTCTTAGCATCATGGGATACGTAAGAATGATCTGGCGCATTGTCCTGAGTCTAGCCTCGAACACTTCTCATTAACTTTCACACTAGGTGTAGTTCTCTTAGATTACCCTACATGGTGTAGTGTACGATTCTTTGTCCCCACACATGTTTTTATTATTATTATCGCACCATGTGCTCCCTCCTCTTTCTTCTATTCTCCCATGTCTTTACCACACGATGATAAACTACATGCTCTTCAAGAACTATGTACTGCTTGATTCCCATTCTCGTGGGATACATAGTAGTGCCTAGACATTTGGTCTATTGTCCTATCCCCAAACCTCAGATGTTTCAAGACCTATGACCTTAAACTAAGAGCACCATCATCCAATCACAATTCATTAAACTGCTAATTGGTTGGAATTCCCGTTTTAGGTTCCTCATCCATGTTGTCCCCTAGACCATGTTCTCTTCTTGGATTGTGCGACATTGTATGGATTTACAACTCCATTCTGGTCAGGCTTTTTTTCTATGCCATAGGTATATGGAATTACATGTGGCATAATTCTTATCCTCATGGGAGATGTAGGAAAGCCTGGGTTTTTTCCCCCAGGTTCATCCCAGGTTCTTATCCCCTTTCCTCTTAGACACCAAGTCTGAATTATCCCAGTGAATAATGAATGTCATGGCGTACATGGGCTTATGTACTCATTCACGTCAGGTTACTCACCATATTTTAAAAATTCCTTCCATCATCATCTCGTAGGATGATAAAATGTGCCCTTATAACTACGTGTGGCTTGATCCACATCCTAATGGGATACGTAAGACCGCCCGGGCATTCAGTCTGCGGGCCCAACCCATATCTCGGAAACATACTCATATTCCTGGTCCCCTGGCCCAAGTTCATATAGTAGATGGGTACGTGGTGTGGTGTGGTATTATGTACCCATTCACTTCGGAAATGTAACAGCCGTTCTATATACCTCTCTCTCAGGAGCACCCATCACTCCCTTGTTCTGAAATAATCTTTTCAAGTCAACTTCACTTAATTTGGGCACCTAGACCCTCTTTGGTGATTGAAAAATTTCCCAAGAGTACACTAGTTTAGGACCTAGACTATCAGATTCTTACTAGACATCCTCTCACCCATTATTCAGTGTTTTTGTCCCCTTCATTTGGGTTTTCATCATCATTCACATCCGAAGGGACACCCAAATGGCATGGATGCATGGCCCAAGTGCACTCCTACCATTTGGGACCAACGTCCTCGAGGGGTTGAAACGAAAAATTGATACAAGTCTCGCATTGAGAACATGGTCTTCGGTTGATGCTCATTTTTTGTTCCCATTTTAGGTCACATGATGTGGATATTGTGTTTTGAACACAGTCAACTGATATCCTCTATCATCACGTCAACCCCATCAATCCCAGAATGTCATATTCATGATTCACACCCTTATCCACTTCCTCAATTCCATGTAGGACTTTGATACTCTTGGTATTTTTTCTTAGTGTGCATTCACTTGTTTGATGGAAAAATCCATGCTGAGGCATCATTCGGTGCTTCATACTGATTTCCCCCTTTTACGAGCATTTCATGTATTGCAATGATCTCTTACACCCTTGTTTCCCACACCGAATTTGACTCACATTGGCCTAGGGATCGGATCGAGGTTCGTGCTCGCTTCAAAGAGTTTCACTTATTTATAGTCCGATCTCTATACCGTAAACTAAGATCTTCATATACATAATCTTTTTAGAAATACTTATAGCTTGATTCCCATCATCTTTGGATACGTAGGAACGCCCAGACACCTCGTCTTTGGGTCCAACTCAAGTTCCACTAATTGTCACTTCAATTCATCCTTTTAGGCCCATAATATTATAGGATTGCATGATGTTGTGCGTGAGGGATTATGTACTCATTCATGAAGTGTTTTCAATAGTCACACCAAGTACTCCCCTTTTAGGAGTTAGTACCTCAAACCACCTATCCCACATGACATTACAATGTATGTCGTCCCGCATGGTGTTAAACTGTATACGGTCCTACATGAACTTAAATTATACTATCCTACATGATGATAAACCACTCTCTCATAACATCATATGGCTTGATTCGCATACTCATGGGTTACGTAAGAACACCTGGACATTTCGACCTCAGGTCCAGCCCCATATATTCTAATGCCTGCCTGCCCCTCGGCCCGAGGGATCTTCTTCAGAATCACACATGGTGTGATGTGTACCACATCCTCATTCACGTCAGTTATTTGCTATAAATTCAGGCTCATTCACCCTATGGTCCCACATGACTTTAAAATGTTGCGTCTTTATCGCACGATGTTAAAATGCATGGTTTTTCCTATCACACAATCCTAAACTATTATGTTATCTTCCACACCGCATGACAAAAACACGGGGCTGCATCATGATGTATTAACCTGAGGCAACAAAATGTTGGGTATTGGTCACCCATCATACCATTTTTCAATGCCTACATACAGCTTGATTTCTGTAGTGACACCGTAGTTCTCGGTCCTCAGTTTATCGCTTCACAAAAAAACACACATCTACACTAAAGGAAAAAACAATATCTATCAAATGCCACTTCTTTTAGAAAGAGCTCCAGATCCACAAGACCTTTCTAGAACTACGTATGGCATGATTTACACCCTAATGGGATATGTATGAATGCCCATGCATCTTGTATTCGTGTCCAGCCCCAAAAATTTAAAATCCCTTCCCTTTTCTGTCCCCTTGGACCGAACTTGTTTGAGAACACATAATGATATGGACTTCTATTATCCTCATTCAAATTGGGATATAAACCACGTCATGTGTTCCCATTCTGACTTACCTTGTTCTCAACTCAAGACGTTAAAATATGACCATACCCGGAACAAATTCGGGATGTGCCATGACTATTATGGGACTCGTCAGCTTCCTCGCTAGAGAGGTCCTATCTGGTAGTTGGAATGATCTTTGATCAGACCGATGTGCTCACCAAATGTGTTTTCACCATGGTGGAGTGACTTCAAGAATGTTGGACTCCATTCGAACAACCCATCACTCCATTTCACATGCTTTTCGTCCCATTCATTCGGACTGTAGTCCCCTATGTTGTCTAAAGAAACCCCCTAATAGTGGGGATGCTCAGAATATGGATTGCCTACAACCCTGGGCTAACAATCTTGGAGACTAATGTATGACATTTTCAGTCAAGCCCCATGTTTCAAACAAGGTTAGTAGTTGGCCCTCATTTTTTATCCCCATATCAGGATAATGCAATAAGGATAATGTGGTTCAAACACAATCAACAGTTATCCTTCACTATCACACCACCACAACAATGTTCCAGATTTTGGTTATCATGATTCACACTTCCACTCCCCTATGTATAGATTGATTCTAATTCCCCTGGAGTTACCCTCCCATGCACTAGATCATATTGAAGAAATGATAATTCGGCTATTCTGAGGACTATATTCTCCAGTGAGGCCTCCCCCTTTCTTCTCAGAATCATAGATGGGTTGTTTCTACCATAGATGTCTAAAGTATGGTTGGCAACCCTACATTCAAATGAAGTGATAACGCGATCATCCCTTGTTTCTCACATCTGACTTAACCCTATAAACTTAGGGATGGATTGCTAATTATTTCAAGATTACAGTCAGAATTCATTAAACTGATCAAACAAATGAATAATATGTTTGTGCATGATTTTTAAAATAATCAGTGATAGATAAGGGTATGTTTATTAGTTCATCCCAAATGGGTCCCTTATGGATGTACGTTTTGGATGCATTTCTCCAGTTTTTCCACCCTCTGACTTCTGGCCGCTAGCATTGCTTTCCCCCCCTTGAGATCCTTCTCTTCATCATCAGCTGAAGATCGTATCTCATTGGCCCTAGCATATTATTGCACCTATTCAGTTTGAATCACACTCATTTAGTGACTCACCTACACTATCTTCTCAGGGGTGTCCTCCAGTTGGACAATCAATTACTCAAAAATATCAAAGAATGTTGCAATGAATGCCTCCATTTCTTCCATTTTCTCTTAATGGTGTTGGACATCCTGCTCCACCTTCAAGAATTTCTAGGTATTCCCTATCTCATTCTAGAACCAGGAAATGTCGTAACATTGTATGTTCTCTTGTATCTTCTCAGCCATGTAATTGTGGATTTTTAGATGAAGATGGTGAGCATCAACCTCTTCAACATAGAGAAAACACAACCAGGTGTGGAGTGATCCCATCATTTTATCCAATTTTCTTGTGGCTGACCGAGGAAGCATTTGATACACATCCTCCCCTAATTCCACATCATCTGGCTCTCATCAGCTACTTCCAAATAGGATTCATCCATCTATTCATGGTATTCTAAAAGATAATCATGGAAAGTAGCCAAAATATCAATGGTAGGGTCTCCTTCTGTTATTCCTCCCAACGGATTAGGCTCCTCAACATGTGGGAAACCATCCACCATCATCTCGGCCTCAACAATTTTCCCTCGCCAACTTCAGGACCCACCCTGGCGTTGATATCGTCGGGGTGCATAGCCCTTTTCTCACTAAGTTTCTGGGACGACATGGTTTTAGAAGTGTATCCCGAGTTGGTTGGTGCATTCACCGTCGATTCATCCATGGACGGTCTAGATTTGGTGGCATGTCGAGCCCCCAATTCCATGATTACTACACAAAAAATGAACGCCTTGATCAGCTGATGTCTCTGAAAACAAATACAGGCATCTATGTGATGAAACATACAAGAGCTCAACATATCATCTTCCGATGTTTCAGTTTCTACAGGATTCATCAATATGAGATATCCTTCAGTGCTTGTTAGTTCAATGATGGGTGTCGGCTCCCCACCGTGCTCTATTAGTGCATCCTCTCCACCAATGGATGGAGCTTCTTGGCTGGTGCTAATATGTGTTAGAGTAGGATAAAAAATCCAATTGATGATTACGAGTGATGAAAAGAGGAAATGATAGGATAAGTATTGGGAAATACCTCTAGTAGCTCGTTTATTTTTATATCAGTGTGATGAATCCTACCACTCTCTTAAAGACTCTCTCGATGAGTTGTCCCCTGGGAACATCCACCACCAGATCCTCTTCAGCGTCCCCTATTTAATCTACATATCCTTATCTATCATCTTCTTCTGACTCACTTCCCTTAGATTCCCCATCGCTATCATCATCTTTGGACAACATTCTTTCTGGATCATGCTCTTGGCCGAGCATTACCTTCACCTAGAGAGGTGATTCTTTACGTCGACCCCACTGACATACAAATGCATCAATGGCTGTTAAATATGTGTGTCAACTAATGAAGTTAACCTTGTCATCAATTCAAATGATCCAGACCTTTGGAAGCTAGATTCCATATCATATTATCTTTTTTAAAAGGGATTCATCACCCATTTACTACCGCAGGGTCAACTAGGCTGACCACAGTGCACAGAAGATTGCATCACTCGAAGGTTGAAGGAGGTACATTATTTACTTCACAGGAAGCTCCCTGACCTCTCTACGGGGTTGTTCGCGAGCCCCTCTCCCCCCAGACTATGAAGGCATGACCACACCATTTGACATTACCGCTACTGTAGTCCCGACCTTCACATTCCCAGTTACACGATTTGCTCTCGACATTTCCTCCCTGATGGTGCCTTGCCTGCTCTCTTGCCACCCAGGTTCTACACTGGCCACCCTAAACTACCGGACTCACTTCCATAAGATCGCTTTATGGTATTCCATAGACCAATTTTTGGCATATTTTATCAAAAGACAATAATCAACTACGGTGGGGGGAAAGGTAATCAATTCTACATAGCCATAAGTTGTAAACATCAACCACATTTGGAAAATAACTGAGGGATGCCTCTCCTCCCAGAAATATGTATACACATTCCTCTGTATTCTCTAGAGGCATCCAAACTGCCTGAAATATCTTGATGGAACATAACGCAAGAAAAGAATCTTCCCTTTGAACCGGGACACAAGCACCCCATCTTTGATGCTCTGGAAGTATTCTCTTTTCTTTAGTGAGCCTTGACTGTTGTCTATCATTCGGACAACCATGATGGGGAACAGACTAAAGATAAAATTGGAATGATTTCTGATCCTGAACATTATCCCCTCTTCATTGAGCGTCAATGACATGACCCCTGCAGTGTTCAACAAGAAGGCTATAGGCCGTTACTTGGGGGCTGAATGGTGTTTGGGATGTTGTATCAGCCACAGGGAGTCATGATCCAGCCCTGAAGGATTTGGAATAGGAAAAAATTCTACCTTGGTAAACCCCCATCTCTAAATACAACCTAGGATGGCGTACAGATGGGCCGAAAAATGGACCCCCATGTAAAACCTCTGATTAGCGGCCATAATTTCATTCATCACCAATGTTGTTGAACGAACTCCCATCCATGTGTCCCTCACTAGCAGCAGCCACCCACTCATGAAGATTGTGTGAAATAGGGAATACCAGACATTCGAGAATCTTCTTTCATTAACATTGAAGAACTAGGATTGATATTCCCACGCCTCAAGGATCCTCCAGTATGATCCACTTTTTCTCTTTTGTGTTGCGGTCCAGCACCATCTTCCTCACCCCGATATCTTGAAATATGGGTATTTCTGTAGAAACAAGCTAAACCAAATTGAGTAGGCATTTCCCTTTAGAATGTACTTTATCCCTAGCCTCTCCTTGTCCACCTCCAACAGATTCCATGTTAGGACGGGAGTCTTTGACCCGTTTCCCCAGACGCACTTTGTTAGAATACATTCATCGTACTGGTTCTCATCCAAAGGGATACCCCGATACAATTAACGTCCTAAAGATTGATTCCAAACTCCCCATGGTGGGTATGGAAGGTGTTCATATTAGGGGACCATGAGTAAATATCTCTGACCCAAGTTCTAGATGGCGATAGAAATGGAATTTCGACATCAACACCACCTTGAACAACCCAAAGCGCCGTTGTTTGGCCGCAAACTGATCGCGTGTTTGGCATACCCAACACACCCAATCCCAATAACATGGAAAATTGCCTCCATAACTCAGGTCCTAGTCATGTAGATATCCCTTAGTCTCATTAGTGACACTCTGTCAAATAGTACATGCGTAGTGGGACAGAGAATCCCCAATGACCGGTTTGCCTCCTGAGATGGTTCTGGTCCTGGGATTCCGGACATAAATATCCATGTTCCAGGTATCTCTAGAAGTATTTCCATTGTTAATGATTTAATATAATGGAATATCATCCTTGTGGTTCACCCATTACTGATGTGTATCTATTTAGAATCATGGCACATGTACCTCCTCTAAAATACCAAAATTACATATCATTAGGTAGACATATATGACATACTATTTCTAGGATGTGGTCAACATGTTGAAGAGATTTTGGTTGTTGGATACATCTTTCTAGGAACCGTAATCCTTAGGGTTCACGAACAGCATAGCCCTTCATGCGGCATATGTAGCTTCTCTCTCAGCATCAACCTGATTACCAGCCATCTTCTTTCGGTAATGTCCAAAGGAGCCTGTACAAAAAAGTTGGAACATCACGCAAAAAATCTGAAATTGGCACCAAAAACTAATGAAGTGGCACGAAAAAACCAACCCTAAATGTAAAATCACAACTAAATTTGGGGGATTGCGCGCAACAAAGGTCAGATTACGAGCCAATCCAAAGAGAGGTTTTTCATAGATGAGAGCTCCGAGCTTATCGTGTGAGAAAATAGGTATGGTCTATGGGACCCCAAAGAGTTTTTATATGCACAGAGTGGTGTTTCTGCTCACGCAAAAAACTCCTTATGTGAAACTTGAGGGATTTACCTGCACTCCTGTTTAGAGATTGGAAAACTTGGTGTTGCCCTCAGAATCTAACCTTCACTTCCCCTTGTAGAACTGATTCCGAGGGGGAAATTTGTAGAAATTTCAATCCACTTATGGCCTAAGGAGTGAATCCTTGGATACAACTATGGCATATTTCAACTCAGCAACCAATTATGGGAGGAACTAAAGGATTGTTCCAAAAATCCAAGGGGTGTGTGAAAAACCTCTCTCCCACGCGAATAACAGTAGGACCAGAAGTATTTTTACACTCGAGCAAGGAAACCTCCACACTACTGATATCGGGATCGGGTTTTTCACTCTAGTCTACTTCCACATGTATCCAATGACCCCAAATTCCTATAAATTGAAGGGATCCCCATCCCCTTATGGTGGATGAAAAATTTGAAGTGTCCCCTCTACGTGTAATTAACCTCTTCTGTGGGAAAAAGATTACTTCCAGGTACATGATATTCTGCAATAGGTCTCCCAGGGGGTCCACCTTCACATAGGACAACTCAGTCTTGTCCCTTGCCCCCATGTTCTTCAGGTTCAGGTCCCTTGCACACAACCCCTTCACCTTGTGCACAAACCCTCAGGCATTCCTTGCACACCACTCCTTCCACTTGCATGAAACACCGTTTTCCTTCCATGAGAGCACAAACCCTTCCAATTGTCTGCAAAAACATTCTCCCCTTTTGGTAGCAGCTGGTCCAATTGAGCGTATGTTGCACGAAAACATCCTCTATTGTGTGCATACCTTCCTTCTCGGTCACCCAACCTTCTGTATACACCTTCTCCAGTTGCGCACCTATTGCACGCATACATCATCTATTTTGTGCAAACCTTCCATTTTTCTCACCCCAGCCTTTTCGGTGTTGTTGCTCCATTTTCACGCAAGTCTCCCTCCTTGTGCATCCTCTTTCAGGCGTGTTCGATGCTGTTTTTCGGGAATCTTCATTGGGCACTTCTTAGTCCCAAAACATCTACATCACACACCCTTTTTTGTACGGCCTTCTAGGATTGTATGAACTACTTTCAAGGTCCCTTGGGTGGTGCTTCCTATTGTGTTGCTTCGCCTCATGCTTCTTCACATAGGCATGATAATAACTATTGCTTATTTGCATAGCCACGGTAATTTTGATCCTTCAATGGATCACTCCATAACACCCCCTGAACATGTCGTTGTCGATGCCTTCCCTTCAACATGGGTTAAAGCACTCTGGTTATGTAAGTCATAGTGGTGCGGAGTAAAACTACTTCATCCGAGCTGTAGGGTGTTAAAATGCCAAGAACCATCATCCTCAGCACATGATGATAATCTGTGACCTTTCCCTGGAAATCATATGCATGGTTTCCCTTCTCAGGCATTCTCTAAGGCTGCTCTTCACCACAAGAGTGAGATCTTCCTCACATGGAATGAGATCCTCTCTATTGGAGCGACGTCTGCCTGCAGAGAAGATCAACATCCTCCGTGTAAGCCCCTAACCTCAATTACGGGATGCATAATTCCTTCCCACCCTCCTTTAATCAGTGAAAAAGATTCGAGAGGGTGGATGGTCACCAGAACCCTCCTCTCATCTGTCCCAAATCCCAATTATATTTGTCTTTTTCGCCATCAGGCCTCCATCAAGCAATAAGTCCCAACCTCCATTTCCTCTTTGGGGTGATAACCATGCGTAATCCCATGTTTCTTCGTTGGGATTCTAACCATGCATAATACCATATTTCCTACTTGGGATGATAACCACACGTAATCCCATGTTTCCTCATTGTGCTGATAACCACGCATAAGCACTTTTTTCCACATTGGGCTGCTAACCATGCATATGCAAATTTTTCCTATTTGGTCTACTAACCATGCATAAGTCATTTTGTCCTCTTTGGGATACTAACCACAGGTAAGCCCCTACTTCCTCATTGGGATGCTAACCACACGTAAGCCCCTATTTCTTGTTTGTGCTTCTAACAACGTGTAAGTCCTTGTTTCCTCTTTGGGGTTCTAACCACGTATAAGCCCCAGTTTCCTAATTTGGATTCACGGGTAAGCCCCTATTTCTTCATTATGCTTCTAACCATGTGTATGCCCATGTTTCCTCTTTGGGTTTCTAACCACATGTAAGAACATGTTTCTTCATTGGGCTCCTAACCATGTGTAAGCCCCTGTTTCCCCTTTGGGCTGCAAACCATGCATAATCACATATTTCCTCTTTAGGATACTAACCACGTGTACGCCCCTATTTAATCTTTGGGCTACTAACCACGCTTAATCCCCTATTTCATTATTGGGATTCTAATCGTGTGTAAGCCCCTGTTTTCACATTTGTCCGCTAACAATGTGTAATCCCCACTCCACATCCCACGGATGTAACTTTTGAGACGTGATCGTTAGGTCTCTACTGCCTCTTGTTTCTCTCACCGAGCATAACTCAAATGGGATTAGAGTAAGCATCAACCATGAAATCCTCTCTTGACCACCTTACCATGTAATCCCCTATTATCTCGAACATTGTGTACACTGATCCTTTCTAAGTCATGGTACATAGGAAGCCTCTCTAAGGTTCAATCCTTATACCTACATGATCTGACCCCCTTCACGTAGTTTTACCAAATCTTTCAGAACTATGTGTCCTTTGATCTATGCTATGGTAGGGTATGTAGGATGCCTCCCTGAGGCTCAACCCCATTATCCATTGCTCCTGGCCATATTCACGTCGGTTCACCGCACCATCCTAAAATATGGGGACTTTGATCTTTGCCAAGGCAATGTACGTAGGATGCCTCCTTGTGATTCTAGCCCAACACCCATTGGGTCAGACAAATTTCACATCAGTCCCCACAATCCCCTATGAACTACGTGTGTTTGATCCCTTTCTCCTAGATAGAGTACTTAGGAAGTCTCCATGAGGATCAACCCATCCAGCGGTAAGCCGTTGTGACTCATCCAATAGTAATCCATTGTGACCCATCCTACGGTAAGCCATTGTGACCCATCCAACAGTAAGCCATCATGACCCATCCAGCAGTAATCCATTGTGTTCCCCAATCATCGGTAAGCCATTGATGGCCCCTTTGTCGGGACTCACATTTCTGGTCCACCCCCAGGTGTTAGACCAACTTAGGATGCTAACCATTCATAAGCCATAGTATATCATCCGATTGTTTCCTCTGCGGACACCCTGATTCTATACCCCCATCTTGAACTATATGGACTTTGATACCCTGCCACTGGGATACATAAGAAGTCACATTGAGAATCAATCCCAACATTATCACCTTCATTAATACGGTTCCATTTTATTTCTCTCAAACATTCGTATTCATCTGGATTCATACTCAGGCCACCACAGCCCTATAAGATCATGCCACCCACCCTCTAACTATTCCTGACATAAATTAGGTGACTAACCACAATTTTTCCCAAATATTGGTGTTCCCTATAGGGATTTCACCTATCTAATCCACTCCCATTAGTGTTCTGATCAGTAGGATTGATCTCCGCTAGACATTAAACTCATGAAATACCCTGTGACAATCATGGGAAGCTGAGGAAAACATCATATACATTCCCATGGAATATAATTCCCCGCACTCGATGTGGGATGCCTTGGACATCCTTGCCATTGATAATCCATATAATAAGTGGAGGAAAATAGACACGCCATTATTCTAGCATCCAGACATGACAGTGATGTCCAACGTGGCTACTCCCGGACCAATGTTTGTAGCACTGAATGGACCCCTTGGAATGTCCTCACAGATGCATTGTATTTAACCAGCATCCATGAAGACATGGAACTGGTAAGAGTTTCACGAAGAATATCTTAAACTATAAGGGATACCTGGACTAGGTTGCGAGTTCTGAGGAGGAATCCACATAAGGAAGAACCAACATCCCATCATCCTATTTCGATTAAGGAGAAAACTTCCCTGAATAAGGGATGGATGTCGCCCGTCATTAGAAAGTAGGAATGCGGGAAAACAGATCAGTGCGTCCTCGATAGACGGAGGAGTGCCCAAGTGAAAGCGTCATAAATAGTAGTAAAATACCATGACACTCAACTATGATAATACTACAACAGTGGATCTCATAAAAGATCAAAGGTAACATCTGTAGATAAAAACATAGTTTTGAATAATCATATATTGTGGTATTTTTTAGAAATATGAGCTATCATTGAGATATATTTCTATAGAAGACAGATGGTGTACCCCTTGAATAAATACATGACACAGTAGAAACATGATTATCATGTGAGGTCTAGTGGAATAAATTTCCTGGGCAGTTTCCTTTCGTTTAAGTGGGAATTTTTCAGTGTCCTAATATAGACTATTTTTACATTTATTAAATATATACTTGACGTATTGAATATTTATAAAACATATTATTATACATTTATCATTTTTGAAAAGGAATGTGTTGTAATAATTTCCTAGATTATACATTGCATAAAACTGGTCAATAAAGTTATCTATTTTTATGAGAACAATGATGTGATATGATGATATTGATTAATACAGTTCTATGGTAGAATAAAACTCTATTATAGGACTCATAAATCATTACTATCATGTGTGAGTACTCATAAGTAAATGAGGATTCCTCTATTGAAGATCAAACATGGTAGTCTCTAATAAAAGAGATTATATAAAAATAATCATCTTTAGGAATCCAATATGTTTTTCTATCATGAAAAATTCATATCTACAACCATGTATAATTTTCAATATAATATAATATTTAGATTAATGCATGTTCCAACTTGAACACAAAGATGTATTTCTTATACCATAATGAATAATGTTTACGATGAATTTGTATATATTTGATGTGTCACGAGTGATGTGTTATTATTGAATATGTCAGGGAAACATCCTTACCATCCATATTTATAGAAGATGATATATCATCCATTTAATTAGAATATATCCATTACCCAAAATACCATTTATATGGTGTTAGGATGTTTATATTTTGGATAGTGAAATACTAACTTTTCGAGCATTTAGGTTGGTGAAGTAGATATAAAACTTTCTTGAAGATATATTTTGATAAGGGGATTATATTACATAGTTCGTGTTTTATTTTTGGTTGTTGTAATTTCAAAATTATGTTATTTCTCTTGGGCACCTTGACCAATTGGTACATAGTAATCATGGTCCTTATGAAATCCATCTTAATTCCATCAATAAATAATTCACAATGGTCACACACTATGTTTCCTTATTGATCCAAATTATGTTCAATATGAATTTAATTAATATAATTTATATAATTCATCGAGCCCATAGAATGCTTATATTAATTTTTTATCAAACAAAAATATTAATTGATGAATAAAATGTTTAATACTAATAAGGTTTTCAATAAATTATAGAGGAGTTAAACTGTACCATGACCATGACTGGTGATGAATATTAATACCCAATCTGATAAATATTTTTCATGTTTGAGTAGGTAATAATGCGCCCTAAAATAATAATAACAATAATAATATTTATAATGGGGTTTATTATGGATTATTATATTATTTAATGTAATAATGAAATAAAATAATTATTTTAACATAACCCATAGGTTTATAAATAGACTAATAGTTCTACTTTGCTGGTAATCAAAAAGTTGATAATAGTGATTTCTTGAACAAAACACAGTTCTCTCTCACTTATCTCAAATTCATCCTATTTCTATCATTCTCTCAACAATGATAAATCAAAGAAAAATTCCATGATGATCTAAGGGTGGTAGATAAACATAATTGATTCAAGAAAATTGATTCACTACACCATCACCCAATAATCAATTGGTGTTTCTCAGATATCAAGGATAACAACTGGATCACCGTTAGAGGGATTATACCCTTGGATGGTAATCCAAAAAAAGAAATTTAGAAAATCATAAAATATCATTGACGAAAGGGCCCTAAGAAAAGGTTATTTTATTTTCATTAGATCTAAATAAAATAATTATAAATTTAACATTTAATATCCTCACTCAGAGTTTCATGAAACTATATTTTAAAATAAATTTTAATATATATCCCAGAACATCAGGATTCCATTATGCTTGAGAAGCTTCATGTGTAATTTGGATAACATTATAAGGTTCATCAGGGTGTTCATAAATTGTTTATTTTTGGTGGCTTCCATCCTTTTAACCTCAAATTCAAGCAACATGTTAGGAAAACACTGTTTAAGGGAGGATTTTCCATAGTTTCTCACTTGGAGTATCTTGTGGGATGATTTTTCATATGTTATTCCTTGGTAATATAGTTGAATATAAATTAATAAAGTGAAATTAATAAATTAAATGAATTTATAATGGTGAATGTAAATATGAATTATTTTTTCTTATTTTCATTTTGATTTTATGATGAATTTTTTTGGGGTACGATTTCACTGAAAATCGGGGATTGGGCGTCTTTTCTTGCATTGATTTTACATGTTTTGTGGTATCCATGTTGTGTGTATTTTGATTTCCATAAAAATTATAAAATGTTTAATTACATATACCCTTATAAGTAATTTTATTAACCTAGAATATGTGGTTTTTGTGAGAAAAACACTGTATAATGAATTGGAACTAATGAAACCCCCAATGCAATATACGAAAATAAATTTTGTGTGAAATGTGAAATGTCTTGTTGGATGTGTTTTTGTTTTATGTATTGTTGTGATAACATGGTGTATGGGAAGTGGTTATTTTATAAAGATTTAGATTTCATGTTGTGATATGAGGTGTGTCCAGTGATGGAAGGTGGTTGTTGTGTGGTTGTGCAGTGGTGCTACAAAAGTTGTTGTAATGTGGTAGAAAATGATGGGTGTGGTTTGTTTGTAGATAATGTTTTGTAAGTGGAAGTAGTAGTGTTTTTAGTTTGGTTAGTAATTATTTTATGAACCCAGGGTTGGGTTTTTTTCCATGATAATATATATATGGTATGTTATTTTTTTTTCTCTATGTGCCTCATCCATTTCAAGTCCCTAGTTCAAAAAACCAAATGGTTGGGGGTTCTTTTTCCAAAATCCCGATGGTGAGGATGGATGGTAGGTTATTCTCTCTTCCCCACTCTATATTCCGAGTTACAATGACATTCATGTAATGTGTTGTCTAGAAGTCAATATTACAAAGTCAAGATGTGATGTGATATACAAGGTGTCTTCAGGCGAGGTGGGACGGGATGTGATGACATATCATTTGGTGGGGTTGAGCATGGTTGGATGAGGATACATGGTTGATGTCCTAAATTTTCATGATACACTAATTCCTAGGATATGTTATGTGATGTGATGATATATCCTAGGTGTCTATGGGTAGATGTGATATGATGTGATTAGACATGGTGGGTACACTAGGAAATAAGATGATGGGGTGTAAAGGTAGATAATAAGTGGGATATTGGGGAGGGGTACCATATCATTTATATGATTCATATAATGTTACTACCCAGAGTTGATATTTTGTGAGTGTGTAATGGGGATGATGGGAACAACTAATATACCTATTTGGATGATGTTTTGTTCTGTAGTTTTTTCATGGGTGCATTAGTATGGTCTTTTATATGTGCATGAGGGACTTTTTTTCCTACTAAATATATTTTATTCTCACCCTAGGTATAAATATCTGATTTTCATGTTTCTAGGAGGACTATGTGGATCATGTGGAACATTACTATATCAGATAATTGGATAGTTTTATTGTCACTACATTAGCATTACATTGAGTATTTACTCTGGAAACTTTTATCGTTATCTATATAATTTATACATTCATTGTGGGATGGTTTTAGTTTAAAATTAATATTATGTCATGGGGTTTATTGTGGTGTATTTATTCAATCTTTTTATCTTTTTTACATACAGGGTAATTCCTCCCATTTATTAATTTTTTAAACACTCAATTCTAGTAAGAAAACCAGAGCCTACTAAGGGAGTGACTCAATGGTCATTATCTCCCTCCCCTAATTATGGTATCTTTGAAGGGAGGTGGTCATGACACCTAGTTAAAATGATATTAAAACACTAAACATTACCGCTTTAGACACATTGGAATCATAACTCCCATAAAGATAGTATATGGATTGTAACATATAATAACATGATATAATAAGGATTCATGATATAATCTGTAAAGGGTAATTATATTCACCATTGAAATTATGTCAGGTGTATAAAATAGCATGTGTCTCGATGAAAGATGATTTGAGACGTAACCCATACATGGAGTCCAGGGTTTATCATGTATGTATTTTATCTCATGAATAATAATAAAATATAATTTTTTTTCATAAGAACCTTTTATAGGATAAATACCTCATACATAAACCATTTACATCAATTATGTTAATAATGTGATAAATTATATAACAAGTTATGCATGCATCAGTTATTTTGGGTACACTCTTTCCATAGTTTAAAAACGGCATCGGTTTGTTTACCATGGTCAATTGGGTCATTATTCCATCAACTTGTTAATAATTTTGATTATATAATTTTCATTCATATATTATACTTTAAAAAATATCCATGAATTAATGTTATTAAAATTAACTATGTTATAATCAATGTGATGGTAGGCTGTATGTACACATGTTTAATGTATAAATTTTTCAATGAGCATGATAAAAAAACTATAGGTGTTATTTTATATTTAAATAATTATTATAATAACATAAATAACATATTCATTCATTAAATACACTTTCATGTACCATCCATGCAATGTGTAAATAAAAAGTAAATCAAATAGCTTTGCGAGGCAGCAGTCCATAGTTCACATGGACAACATCATCATTTTTTCATGAAATGTAAGGAAAACGGTATATAATATATAATTTTTATAATTTTTAATATTTCATGAATATCATATATAATTATTAAATCTATCATTGTGAATATTTGTGTGAATCTGTAATGGAAAATGAAATAAATTTTTACATGAGGAGGCAGGCCACCATAGAAAAAATCATGGTTCTTGTTTCCCATTTTATTAAAATGGAGATGGGTCAATATTATTCTATAAATATAATAACACCTCATTATATTGGATATAAATATGTTATTATAATTTAATAATTGAAGGTGTAAAAAGAAGAAGAAATTAATGGAGCCCGATGAAGATGATTACCTTTTCTTAGAAGAACAAAATTTTGATATCTTTTTAATGACTCAAATGTTGGTCTTTAGGGAAGATAAAAAGCTATAGAATGTGACTAAGGATGTTTGAAATAGATTTTCATATGATTTGGATATTATAAATTTCATGTTATGTGTGACCAAGTGAGTTTAGGAGATATCCTTTTTAACGGAGGAGGAGTGGCATTCTTTTAAATTCTGAAAAATATTCAATAATTGGAATTCACTCTAAATAAAGGTGACTAACTTTTTTTTAAAACAATGCCTCATAGAATTGATAAGCTATTGGAACAGATATATCTTTAAAAATAAAAAACTTTTAAATAGTTAATTCCATATAACTGTTTAGTTTAAACCCCTGGTAAACTGGTTTTAACATTAACTGTGGTAAGAGACTTTAACTATTATTACTATTCATGAAGACAAAAAATTATGTTGAAATAAATATATAATATTTATTATTTTAATTCCATATACTTAATATAATTTTACAAATTAAATTTAGATACATGTAAGAACATAAATTAAAATTAAGAATGTAGATATTTTTAAAAAATAATTATTTCCTGTAATGCATTTTTTGGAATAAGATGATACGATATAATGATACAAAAAGTAATTAAAATTAAATTTATTTCAATTGTTATTTACATATGCCTATATATATATATTATACAATCAATTTAAATAATTCTTCATTATCGTTTATTTTATTTTCATAAAATGGGTCAACATGATGCTCTTTAAAACAGTTTAAAAAAACTATTTTGAGCCAAAATATAAACTTATAGAAAAATATATCATAAAGATGATTCAAATGTTGTTAATATTATTAAATATAACCAATTAATAACTATTTTACTTTTAAATCAAACTAAAATAATATTTGGGATTTTAAATTGCATAATTAATTAAAATGAAATGGTTGGTTTTTATATATGGGTATATTTTACTATTCCCAGAAAAACCAATATTATATAGAAAATCCATAAATTTCCTCCTATAATAATATAAATATGATGCTTTCAAAAAAATAATTTTTAAAATTAACATTTATAAAATTTCATTAATCTATGTATAAATTTTTCTCACATTAAAAATCTATTTTTAAATAATAAAGGTCTTTATTAAAAATTGATTTCCTATTTTCATTGAATTTATTAATAAAATTTTATTTTCTTGGACCTTTTTATATTTTTTATAAATCATTTGATAATCTTCAAACCTATCAACTTAATTTCTAGGTTATATCATTCAGATTTAAATAATAATATTTTAATATTATATCAGGGTTCATTTAATCATAGTGTTGTTGGTTGAATATGCTATTAAACAAAGTGTTCATATAAAATACTTCGGGTGTTACATTATACCTCTTTCGGTAATTTTTTTCCATCAAATATGATATTTTTATTTGTGGTAGGTTTGACATTTAATAATTCCAATGTGGAAAACCAACATCTTAATAAGGGATAATAAAACATCATCTTAAAAGAGGGATGTCAAATAAAATGGCCCTATAAAAAATTACTAGGTCTCTAGGGAGGAGAACATGGTTTGGAATTGAAAATATGTAAATGTATAAAATGGGTAAATAATTATGTATTGTGATAGAGATCATTGATAACATGAAAGTGAGTGATATTGATAATATTAAAAACCAAAACAACATAAACCTGTGCAGAATTAAAATATCATTGTTTCATCAGATAAGAAAGTAGTAGGAATGTTTTTATTTCACGATCCTTTTATTATATTTTATAAAATCTTTTAACATCATGATAGATAATAGCATAGAGTATACCTAATTGATATATTATCATTTCATAATCCAAATTTCATTATTTTATCATGTTTTGATGAATTTCCATTCCACCACGTACTCTAAGGAATGAATATGGAATAATAAATTTTATTCCTGAATCCCTATTCTTTTTTAAAAATATCATATAATCCATAAATGAGTAATACGATTTTCAACCAATCTTAATTACAAAAAAAAAAATTGTTTTCAAAATGTATGATAATACCCAAAATTCATATGAATGTATTAATCTAAAAAATTCAACAAAAACCCAAAGGTTTAACATTGATCAATACTTAAATAAATATCATTATATACCAAATAAACTCATTAATCTCAAATTTAAATAAGGTTTCAACTTCAATGGGTAAATAAAAACCATTTACAGAAATCACATTGAAAATAATATAATTAATTCCAAAGAAACTTTTATGTTAAATCAAAAAGTTATATATATCCTAACATAAATAAACATTTTCCAAAAAATTTATAATAAACATAAAACCAAAAAAAAATCAAAATGATTTAATCATTTAATATGTTACTCCATAATAAACCAAATATTTTTCCACAAAAACACTTGTAAAAAACAATTTCATATTAACTAGTGCTTCATGTGGGCCAGTAGTAGTCCCTACACCCTTATCACCCTTAAATTATGGGTTCAAGCCCCACATCTATAACAGATATGATGAGTTTCCACCCATAATTCAGGATTTACTTTTTATAAAACTATATAAATAAAATTTATATTTCATTAACAATGATATAATAATAATCCTCAAAATAACATTAATAATTTAATTATCTTTTTAACAGTAAATTTTTTTATATAAATTATTTCTACCACAAAATAAAATAACAAACATTTATTGTAATTACCCCATAATTAAGCTTATTTCATAGATTTTATTTTAATATATCATTATTTCCATAAAGTATCATCATATAATGAAATAATGTTTCTAGTTCATTGTATCATTCAATATATACTTAAAAATCATTAATGAATAACTACTACAGAATATTCCCTAGAAGTTGCATGATTCTCATACCAAGAATTCCATTAATAAAAATTATTCAACAACACGACTCTCCATATAATGAACCAACATTTCTTTAAAAACTATTACACCATTTTATGGTAAAAATAATAAATGAGATACAAATCTAGGATCAAATGGTTTAGTGATATGGGAAAATTAACCTCATACATAAATTTCACATGATAAATTATAATCATTTATTTGATTTTTCTACTTTATCCTTCTAAATATCTTTTTCCTCATAGTACATATAGTCACTTTTGGTTATACATCAATGGAATAGGTGAGCTAAAAGCCAAATAAGAGGTTGAATAGGGACCCGATTCAATACAACATGGGTGAGGATAATAATCATTATCATAACATAATTATATGATCATCATAATAATAATGAGAGGGAACACTAGTTAATCCATAAAATGTTTCAATTCATAAAAATGAAACATCATGTATTCGAGGTAAAAATACCACACATAGCTATGTACAAACATAACATCATTTCCATGCATAAAATATGTTAAAAATAATATCATCATTGAGAAGAAATATAGAATTTTTTGCTGAATTTTAAAAATTATCTCATGATATACATCTCATTACACAATCCATTAAAGGGATATATAATTCTGGGCCCACCCGTCACATTATAACATTTACATGACCATGCATGTCACATAGAACAAATAAAAATCATAACCATGAAATCAAACTTCTTAAGTAATGGATATAATAAGGATTTCATATATAATTAATTAATGGGTAAAAATTGGGATTACCAAAAATAAAATGAAGATCATATTTAGTTTAGAAATTAGCACTCTTTAGTGAAGAGGAAATAACTCAAGAATAATCAATATGTGTTTTTAAAATGATGATTTATTTATGAAAATCCTTATATTGGTCAAAAAAATAAAGTTTTCAAACATGTATATCCCACAAAGTAATAGTGTAGAATAATGAAATGACATTTAATGAACATTAAAGGAACATTCATACTGAAATGTGGCCTGAATGGTGGAAACCCCAAAGAATTAGAGTTGGGTTTTAGAATCCAATTATATTTTTTTGAATGTGTTCAACACATGAAAATAATATCTTTAATAGAAAAATTAGAATAATTAATTATTAAATAATGAACCTATTATATATGTATTTTGTTTATGATAAATTTATTTAGTCCGTTTATTGACATTGTGATATGTTATTGAGATCAATTTTTTCATGTTGGGAGTCTCTGTTTCATTATTTTGGCCAGTTCCCTTGAGTATAATTATATGAGTTCTTTTAAAATGGATGTGAAACTCCAGAAGTGTAATGATATGGTATTAATAAAATTTTTAAATTTTAAATAGTCCTATATATCATTTTTTCATATATGGTAATTATTTATCAGAAACAACATCAATGGAAATGAAAAATTTATTTTTTCCATTTTTATGACTGACAGAAACTACTGTAATTTTATTTATTAAAATGTTAATATTTTTTTCCATAACACATTAAAAGTATTAATATGTATATAATGACAAATTTTACTATAATAATTTTTTTTCTAGCCGTGATGGTGATAATGGAAATGACAACTCATCATCCATGAAGGCACTGTACTGAAAAATCACGGATGATGTATTAATTTTTTGAAAAAAGGAGGAGAGATGGTGTTTGATGATGGATATTTAATTAATTAAAAAAATATATATTATATATATAATAATTTTTTTATTATGTCACTTTTTATAGGGTACTTTGTTAGAGAGTACGAAATGTGATGAAACTAATAGAGAAAGAACGTCGCTTTTACCATTTGGGTGTTGTCTCCTTGAGACCCCCGTTAACGCAAATGGATTTTGTGTTCCATTAAAAAAAACTTATATTGAACATTGGTAAGAGGAATGGGATTTAAATTGGGAAGAATTAGGTCTAGCTGCAGGGCTTATAAATTGATTGGAGTAGAAGTTGTGAGGGGTGATATTTATTGAGGGAGGAGAGGAGTGATTTTTTATTATTTTATTCAATAGATTATTATTTTGACTTATGACTATCGATATTGATTATTTCTATGAATAAATACATTAAATGGATCAAGATAGTCCCAAACAATTAATTCAAACATCATGCATGACAAAACATTCATGCATTTGGCCAAAAATATTAAATATAATAAATGATCGAATTTCACTATTCCCCAAAATTTCACCTATTTTAGAAAAATCCCAAAAACACACTATATCCATTTATCAAGGTTTTTATTTCCAAAATTGATTCATATTTATAAAGATAATTTTATAAAAATTAGAAATTTAATTTTTAAATTAAATTATAATTTATTATATAAATAAAATGTTTAATATTATGGCCAATTTTATGACAACTTGAAAAATTAATTAAGGTCTCACAGTATTAAATTATAATTATAATAATAAAATATAATTTATGAATCTATTTTATGAAATTAAAAAAATTTATGTCATTATTTTTATTAAAAAATGTAAATAAATTTTTACATTTTACAAAAATATAAACACATAATTTGTCCTATTAATAAATTATGTATATATATTCTAATTTAATCATATTATATTTTCATCTATAAGATTAAAAAAATTATTTATACTCTCTTAGATGAGGTTACCATTCTATTATGCCGATTACAATTCCTAATGGTCCTATTACTATTCACACGGCAAGATTTCTCATCCATTAGTATATATTCCTTAATTTCTATAAATAATGCATAATTAATTTTTCATTAAATAAAATGACATTTTTATTGGGATATCCTTTTTATGTTTGTGTTTTCTAAAATATAAAAAAATGTATTAAGGGAAATTACATTGATAAAATTTTGGGTAGTCACAATCTCCCCCCCCCCTTGAAATTTCCACCTCAAAATTTTGTTTTACATACTAATGTGAAAATAGGTTAGGGTATATCTACTTCATAGCATCCTCTATTTCCAATTTTTACTCTATGTAAAAATGGTTCCTATATAACACTTTGACATGTTGATTTTTCTTATTTTATTGGGTATTTTATCTATAGTTCATGATCATCGCCAGTTTCTCTTCATATGAGAGGTCATTCTCCAATTGTACCACCTCCAAATTTCTCACATGTGAGGGGTCAGTTATGTGCTTCATCAAAAGTGATACATGAAACACATCATGAATATAATCCATATTTAGTTGATGTTCATACAGATATACCAATATTATTATGAAATCATGGATCTCAAATGGGCCGATGTAACATTGGTTATGGATCCCTTTCTTTATAGACCACATGACTTTCTTCCATGGTGATATTAAAAGGAATAATTTTTCCCCAACATCGAAGTCCAATTCCCTTCAAAAAATTTAATCATAGATCATTTTATATCTAAAAGAATCATTGATATGTTTTTGTATGGATTGAACTTTCTATTTTATATATTGTACATGATCTAGTCTAAGTATTTTTCATTCTCCAGCTACATCACAACAAGTTGGAGTCCTATATCGCTTCTGATGTTGAGCTTCATAATGAGATATCTAAATAAATGAGGGGAATCTTTTTTTCAGAACTTATCCAATAGGATATTCTAATTTGATACACCTTTGAACTTCACTGGTCAGGCTCTTATCATGTACATGTTTGCTTGAATATCCCTTTCAGAATGGATATCAGTTTACAAGGGATATTTTATGCTTAAATTAAATTTAGTACTCAAATCATTTTGAATACTACTCAAAATATTATATATGATCCATTGATCCTTATTTGGTATGATCTAATTTTGAACCCCATGTTTCCATAACACTTCCTTCACACATGTCATGGAATGTTTTCCAATTTATAAATCTTCCATTATAGTAATAATGTTGCTAGTATTTGTGAGTCGATCCAAGACAACCCACGCCCCATTATTTACTTTAGATTTATTTGGGAGACCAGTGACAATGTATATAGTGATGTTCTCCAATTTTCACAAGGGTAGAGGCAATGTTTTCATTATACCTTTTTACTTCAACCACTTAGAATTAACATGATGACATACTAAGAATCTTGATATATACCCCTCAATTTACTTCATCATGTTATCCAACTAGAAGTTCTCTTTAGGGTAACATTACATCTTGTAACATCCATGATGGATAGCGAATGATGAGCTATGTACATTATTTCATAGTTCCTTTTTTATCTCATGTGATGATGTTACAAAAATCCTTGTTCCAAAAACAATCAAACCACCATAATTGATATGGAAATCTTGTATCTTCCCTTACATTACTGATATAACCTTATTTTATAGCTCTAGATTATCCCTTTATGCCTCCTTGATCTTCACTTGTATAAATGGATGAGAATTAATTTGGGAAATGTAGGTTTTATTCCATATCATTATGATTTCTAAATAAATCCTTTATATATGCATTAAGATATGGTATTTTTCCATCCGCATCATGGATTGAGTAGTAGGTTATTTTTATCTAATAGCAAAAGCAACCTTTTTTCCATTCCTATATGGTAATTAATATATCAGTAATCGACTATTATTAAATATAACCATCTTCATTGACTCATTTTGAGATTCTTCTATGTGAATATATAATTTATACTCTTGAGATTAGTATATATGTAACACTTTTCACCATATAGATTGTGTTACTATATTCTCATGAAAAACATCACTTCTCCTAGCTCCATATCATTGATCTTGTGGTTTTTCCTATGGATATTCAACTATTGTGAGGAATAATATATCAAATTATTATTCTTCATGAGTACACTACCCAAGAAATTCATTTAAGATTCAATGTTTATCCCAAAACCTTCTCTATTATATGGTAGTATAATTGAATGGTTTGTGATTGGCCTTTCATTAAGCCCCTTGAGGCTTTAATGTCATTTATTTCATCTAGAAATATTTTACCCCTTTCTGGGTTAACATAATTAGTATCGTAGAATGTAATAATAAATTTCAGGAAAAAATATCGGTTGTACCTTTATATTGTATGAAAACAACATATTTTCATTAAAATAGTAGTTCTGTTCCATTCCTCCATTATCTTTGTTTTTGAAGGGTCTATAGAAATTCCTTCAGTTGTAGTCTCATTCAAAAATAACATGAACAACCATGTCCAAAAGTCACATTTTTAACAATAAATACAATTTCTATTTTATTAATGTCCCTAGCATAATCCTTGGATGATCTTTATGTTCCTCCTAACTCTTATAGTAGATTAGAATATCATTTATAAATACTACCAAAAAATTAAAGGTAGTCTTTAATGAATTTATTCATAAAATACATTAATATTTCTAGGGAATTAGTATGTTCGAAGTGAATCACTGGGAACTCATAATGCTCATACATGGTACAAAAAGCATTCTGCTGAATAAATTCCTTCATCACCACTAGTTGATGATATCGTAAGATAAATATTATTTTAGGAGTACTGGTCTCCTCATAGTTGATCAAACATCTTATAAATATGTGGAAGCGGATACTTGTTCATTATAGTGATATTATTGAGATCCCGATAATTGATACACAACCACATTAATCTATATTTTTTCCATACAAATAGCACTCATTAACTCTAAGTTGATTCACTAGTGAATTTGAACCCTTTATCCAAGTGCTCTTGCAGCTGATTCCTTAACTCCTCCAGTTTTATTAGGCCATCATATAGATGAATTTTGAGATATAAGTGGCTCTGTGTATAAGTTCTATTGATAAATCTACAACATAATCTGGTATAAATCGTGGTAACTCTTTGGTAAATATATCATATTATTCCCTAACAATGTGAATTTTCTCTATGTTGATACCTTCCTTCAACTCAATCATTTTTATGAGGTATACTTTTCTATAGGGAATCAACACACACACTATTAATGGTTTCCAGAATTGAGAGTCATGGTCATCCATATAATTTTAGAGGAAAATGGGATGGATCATAATATGAAATGATATATCTTTTTCCCTATATATGATGTCTATTCTATATAACGATGTAAAATCCATGACTATTATAGCATATAATTCAAAAAAGGGAAGTATTAACTGATTCACTTCAAATAATCTTCCCACATATGCCAATAGAGAAGATTCATAAACCTGGGTTACAATGATCATACCACTAAGTGTTTTTTAATGTTATATATACTTCAAGGAATAAATGATTCGCTTCAATAATTATATAAAACATACATGACATGAAGGAATTCATAGAACTAGAATCAAATAAAACATTTTCCATTCTTTGGTGAATAGGCAGTGTTCTTTGTATTAAATTTTTTATGTTACACTTCGCTAGTAGTGATAGCATGATCTTCCCCTTGATCTTTTGGCTTTGGTGGATGTTTATTTCATTTACCCTCATGGTCTTGATGTTTAGTTAATTTTCAAACACTATGAATTTTATCTATACATTTAAAATGTTAAACCATGGTTGGTTCTCTACTTCCCTCCATTACATTGGCTAGTACGTTCATGTCACAGTGATATTCATGAGATTTGTTCCCTTATCTAAATCAATAGAATAATTTCACTATCTCTTTTAGGATGTTTCAATTATTATTCTTCCCACATTTCTAAAACATGGGTGGTTGGATCATCATTCCTCCTTTGTCATTTGAACAACCAGTAAGAATCCACATTTATATCTTCTTATCTTTATAACCATGGGACTATTCACTAAACTCCATATCTACCTTGAGGGAAAATTGAACCAATTCCTTAAATAACCTAACATCTCAGATACCTAGAGTATTTAGAAGGTGTGGTTTTAAACCAAAAATTATTCTGTTTATTTTTATATTCTTGTTGATAAAAAACATAATGTATACCTTGTAAGCCATGTAAAGTTGGCTTATAAGTCGTGACAGATTCACCTTCATTTTTCTTCAACTCTATCAATTCTCTCCCCATAATTTTACTAATATTTAGAAAGAAATAATTTTTAATAATTATTTTATCAAGGTCTTCCCACTCAAACTCTTCTATTTCATCCATCATATTGGTGTTTGTTATCATTTCCCGCCATTGGTTAGCCTCTCCAACTGAACAATAAATACACAGAGTCACCTTCTACTTAACAAAACTATGGAGAATAAAAAAATATCTTCTCTGTTGAGATAACCCATTGTTCATTAACAATCGGATCAGGGGATCCATTAAATTATGTTGGTCGTTGCTGCATAAAGGACTCATTGGCATGTTTCTCCTTCTTGGGTGAAAAGAGATGTTCCACTTCGTTTAGGTTATTGTTCCTAGAATTATATAGCTAGGTAATCATTACCATAATTTTCGAAACACCACCTCACAAGTAATATGGGTTTTTTTTTTAAAATCAATACATTTTCATTTGTGATGACCCAGACTCAGATGCCACTAAATGTGCCCGGAGCTTGGGGGGCCACATGGCCTCAATTGCATCACCTAGAATTATAGAAGCATCCAACTAACAGCAAGAACCTAAGGTGTTTCAGTGGGGAGAATATTCTCCCATTACAGTAGTGTTACATATTGGATAATTATGATATAAAATGAAAATAGTGGAAAAAATATATAATAGGAGATATATATTAGGAAAAATGTAATAATAATCCAAATAAACATACTGATATAAATAAAACTGAACAGTTGATCAAAATATAATAAAGGTGATTATATATATCATTTTCTAATAATTATTGAAACATTGATTCAAATAAGTATAATAGAATTCTATAAAAAGTAAGAAAAATTGAATCAAAATCTATCACCAGTATCCTAAGCTCCAGCTTAATACTCTACCACCAGATTTAACCTATGAAATAAATAAATAAATTCTATGAAGAAGTATGCTTACATTTATAAATATTAGCTTACATGTAATTTTACCAATTACTATAGGTTCTCAGTTAGGGTGTGAAATAAATCTCAACAGGCCACCACCAATGGATTCAATAACATACAGTCCATGTAATGTAAACTAAACAATACTCACGAATACATATATAGAATTAAATAAGTAAAGTAACTTATAACTCGAGGTACCTGATTCAGTCCTTGGGTATTGTCTAAACATCTAACAAGATTATTAATTAATTAAATTCAGTTTATATCTTTATCCCATGTGAGGCATAGCAATCACTGACATCACATTATGATATCAACAGTTTATTTTCCAAGATGTTAAAAGGAAGCTGTAATGACCCAGACCCTAGTTTCCAAGATTCGGTGCCTTATTTTATTACAATGGAACTATTACATGATTGTAATATGTCAATGGAAATTATAGTCTATTATTTTTGGAAAATTAGTTACATACATAAGTTTAACCTTACAAAATAAAATGAAATACAGAATAGAAATTCCCTTATAAAATCCACAACTCCATGATTATTCTTGCAAGGGATTCATAATTTTTATCTTCACATCCTGGAGAAAATGAAACATAAGAAAGGGGTGAACTCAAATTCTCAGTAATGTAGTCTAATATTTAAAAATTAATCGTAAACAATAACACTAGGAATGGTGAGGAACTAAAAACAAGTTCCTTTAAAAATGAACAGGATTCAATCATGGTGGGAATAAAATCTTATTAAATAATGACATAATAAAACATAACAATTGATATTTTAAAATTATAATAATCAAATGGACTATTAATTATTACAATCACAATGATGGAATTCATAATGCTTGTCAACTGAAAGATATTATCAAGGCCTTGGCCTAGACATCTAAAAATACCAGGGTAATGCCTCAGCCAAAAAACAATTATGTTTTATCTCGTGAGACCTGATGATGCATTGAGGGGATATATTAGGCCCCACCCATAAATTAATAAGCCTAATATATTCCTCATATGAAAATTTTGATACATAGATATCATAAATATTCATATTAAAAGCTAGCATACAAAATGTGAATACATCAAATATACAAATGGATGGTCTAAAATTAGAACATCCAAATTAAACTAATAAAAAAACATTAAATAAAATATTTCGGAGGATATAATAAAACATTAATCCCAATTAAACACATGAATCAACAAGATTTTAGAATTATATGAAAATACTGATATTAAATCATTGAGTAACTCTTGAGTAAAATAATCTTTTACATCAAAAAGAATTGTTATTTTTGGATTTTTTTATTAAACCATAAGTGAATTAATATCTGATTTTACAAAAAACATTAGTGATTTTTGAAACCCATTTGTTTCTAAAAATATATTTTGGAGTTCCCTTGAGAATATGTAAATATTTGTGATATTCCCTTCAACCGAGCTTGAATTTCGAGAAATTTTTTTGAAAACTTCTTTTAAAACATCTGATTCACCATAAAATAAATAAGTATTATAATTGGTACACAATGATAAAATATTCAATTATATTTTATGTATATTATATAAGAATAAATTATAATTTCATTTAGGTATGTAGATAATAAGAGTAAACACAATAAAAATGTGGTTTGGGTAGAAAACCCATACCATATGCTCAAAGGTGTTCCTGGATTGATCATAATGACATGAATAATACATTTTTTCATTAATTAACAGTTACTTCAAAAACTATATATGTAATTTATTTATTATAAACTTATTAGATTCATTCATGGTATTTTTATGGGTAAAGAGATTCAATTTCATTGTTTGGGAGTTTTTTTTCCTTGGTTTTCATGATCGTTTCACTAATATACATGTACGAAAGAACATTTAAGATGATAATGGATTTAAAGAATTTATGTTTTATGTAATTAGTGAGAATATATAATATTATAGGGTTATTAAATTCATTTGTTTATTGGGAGTGATGATGAATCATTATGTAAAATATTAATGATAATTGTTTGGGTTATTTGGCTGTTTTTTTTTACAATGAACTCATTTTTCATTATAAATTAATATCATTAGTAAAAAAAGGTTCCATAACCTTTAATAATACATAATACACATATAATAATCTACTTCATTAAAAGGATTCATGATCAGAAACGAAGATAGTAATAGAAATTGAAAACTCGTCGTCCTTGAATGTGATAAATTAACACATCTTGGTTGGCATTTTCATTTCTTGTATAAAAGAAGGTGAAAGAAGATATTATGAAAAATTATTCCATTATCAAAACCAATTTATATTAAATATAAGGTAAATGAGTTGTCATAACATTTGGATTCAAGTAGGTGATGATAAAAAGGGATACCAAGGAACATGAAAAGAAAGTAAATGAAAAGAAAAGAGGATTTTACCTGTTGAATATATCTTCCTTGAAAACCACTTTATGGGAGAGTATTTGGTATTATAGGGAGGAAAAGAGCTTATAGAATTGGGGAAGGATATTGGGAGGATTTTTGATAAAAATTTGGAATGGTAATAAGGCTTGAGAGGAGTGAAGAGACGGGGTAAGAAGGGGTGGTATTTGTAGTGGAGTAGAGAAGGGGTTTCTCAATATTTTAATCATTAGATTAATATTTTTACCCAAGACTATGAATATTCATGATTATTGTTTCAAAACAAAGTAATAAGTGAATGTGATTTCTAACCAAAGGTGGTTATATCATCCATACATCACCTATGACTCAATAAATCGTGTATTTTTCATTTATAATAAATTATCATATTTTACTATTAACCAAAAATGCATGTATTTTAGAAAAATACTAGAAATTCATCCAAAACATTTTAAAAAGTATAGAATAAAAAAATTAACTCCATGTTATGATAATAATTTTCTAAATATGAGTAATTAAATTATTAAATAAAATTACTTTTTACTTAGAAACAGTTTTTAAAATTAAAAGTGATTTTATGACACTTTGAAAAATTAACTATGGTATCATAAAATTAAATTATAATAATGAGACATCAAGATATTAATTGAAGATTATAATTTATGAAAATATTTTTTTTTGAATATATATATTAATTATATTAATGTATAATTTCTAAATAATTTATTAATTTATTATATAATTATATTTATTATATGTCTAAATTTATTTAAACATTAATAGGTGAGGTTACTATTCATAAAAGACATATTAGTATTCATAAGGGTATATTACTATTCATAAGAGTATGCAAATATTCATAAGGGTAAGTTACCATTCATAAGTGTATGTTAGTATTCACCAATAAATTAAGTTGATACTATCAATCTCCAAATATCACCCTAAATACAACCATGTATGTCAGTTTTTCAAAATTCAAATCAAAGAATTGGAAAAATAATGTTTATTGGTGATGTTATAACAAAGTCATGTTTTGTAGAGACCCATTTTCTCATGCATTTATTTTTAAATCCATGGGATGTTAAATTCTCCCCCCACGCTACAAAAATTTCATCCTTAAAATTATAGAATGTTACCTCATAAAATGATTTGGGTAGTTCTTTAACATATTATCCTTAGGTTACTACGTTTCCTCTTCAATTTTATGATTTTTTTCAAAGAATATTTACCAGTAGAGTCATCCAATTCCTCAACACGTGTTCCTTAGTGTCTAGAATCTGTATAGGCTCTTCCCAGTAAAATATGTTAGGTTATAATTCTATAATATCAAAAGTGAGAACATGTGTTTGGTTATGAATTTACATTCTCCATAATGAGACATGGAACACATTGTTTACCATACAAAGGCTTGGCACCAGTTCCAATCAATATTCCACAACTCAAATTCTGTCCAAAATATCAAAAGGTCCAATGTACATGGGGCTCAGTTTCCCATTCCTCCAAAATCGTACAACACCCTTCCTTGGAGATACTTTCAATAAAACATGATCTCCAACTTCAAATTCCATGTTTATCCGTTGATTATCATCATAGACCTTTTTCTTCTTTTATCTATTTTGATATGGGATTTAATATTATTTTTCATCACTATTTCTTATTCCACATGCTATGTTCCCACAAGCTTACTTTCACCGATTTCATCCCAACATGTTGGTTTATGAAATCTCTTTCTATACAACGCTTCATATGGAACCATTTGAATACTCGAACGGAAAAAATTATTCTATTTAAAATACACCAAAGGTAAATACTGACCCAAAATACCATCAAAATCTAGTGAGCATGATCTCAAGATGTCTTTAAATAATTGGATCATTTTTTATGTTTTCCCATTAGTTTGAGGGTGATAAGAAATACTTAAGTGAAGCTCGATATCAAAATAATTTTGCAGACTGTTTTCAAAATTTCGATGTAAATCATGGAACATGATCAAAAATTATTGAGATAGGTGATCCATGAATTATCACAACTCTATTTATATCCAATCATTCCCAGAAATCCAGTGGAAAATCCTCCCTTATAGAGAGGAAATGTGCGGATTTCGTAAGTAAATAAAAAATTACCCATATCACATCATTCTTCCATGGATTTTTGGGTTATCCAGTTACAAAATATCTGGTGATATAATCCCATTTCCATGTATGAATCGATAGAGACAGCATGAATCCTCTAGGATTTTTTTGTTCATCCTTCACCTATTGACAGATGAAAAATATCGATACATAATATTCAATTTCCATCTTCATGTTATCCCACTAGAAATGTTTTTAAAAATCTCTAAATATTTTAGTGGTACCCATATATATAAAGAAATTAAAACTACAGAAATCACCCAATAACTCCCTTTTTAGCTTGAGTATAGTAGGAACACAAACCCTCTTCTTGCATTTCAGAACTCCATCTTCACACGCAAAGTCATCCAACTTCCCATCATTCAGATGTTTAATTTTATTTTGAAGACTCTTATCATATTATTGAGATATTTTAATTCTTTCCAATAAATATGGTTGTGTAGCCAATTGAAATGGAATTGATGTTTCACCTTCTTTGATAATTCTCATATATATCCTCACTAGAACCATCTACAAAGGATCATTTTAAACCATTATTTTATTGAGAACTACATGATCCTTCCTACTCAATGCATCAGCTACCATATTTTCATTACCTGGGTGGTAGCGTATGGAACAATCATAGTCCTTGAGTAGTTAGAGCCATCTCCTTTGCCTCATGCTATGTTATTTCTATGAAAAGATATATTTAAAACTCTTATGATCTATTATATCTCACATTTTTTCCATATAGATAATTCCTCTATATCTATAGAGCAATGATTAAAACTATTACTCAAGATCATGAGTAGGATAGTTGTGTTCTATAATTTTTAGCTGCCTTAATGCATAGTAAATAACTCTATATTCTTCATAAGGACATAACCAAGTACTTTCTTTGATGCAGCACTGTAGATCAAAAATTCATTATTCCTTGATTTTTAAGTCAGGATTGGAGAATTCAGTATTCTCCTCTTCAATTCTAAGAAATATTCCTAAAATTCTTTTGTCCATATGAACTTAACCCCTTTCTGAGTAAGCTTGGTCAGTTGGTTGCATAAACAGGAGATGTTATGAACAAAACCCTAATAATAACCTGCTAAACCAATAAAACTACAAACCACAGTTATGTTCAATGGTGTAGGTAATTCTTGATCAGCCATTATCTTTGTAGGATCATGTGATATTAAATCCTTAAAGATAATGTAGCCATTAAAAGAAACTTGTTGAAGAAAAAATTCACACTTTCTAAAATTACCAAATAATTTATTTCATCTAAGATTTTTCAGAATAGTAAAAAAGTGATTTTCATAATCCTCAAAGATTTTAGATTAAACCAGGACTTCATTAATAAATACCACAACAAAGTAATCATGATATTCCTTGAAAACACTATTCATTAGATCCATGGAAAAAGAGGGTGCATTAGTCATTCCAAAAGGCATTACTATAAACTCATAATTCATCTGCCTGGTTCAAAATGATGTCATTAGAATATATTCCTTCCCCACATGAAACTGATGATATCGAGACAGAAACAAAATCTTCAAAAAATATTGGGCTCCCTGAAGTTGATCAAATAAATCATCAATGTGATGAAGGGTATACTTGTTCATTATTGTAATAGTATTCAACACCCTGTAGTCAATGAAAACCCTCATAGATCGATCTTTCTTTCTAATACAAATAATATGGGATCCCCATAGATAAATACTAGGGAGAGTAAATCATTTATCACTCACTTTTTCCAGTTGATTCTTCAATTCTACCAATTAGACAGTCACCATTCTAGAATGAGTCTTTTATATAGGTCTTCAATAATGAATAAAATCAGTATTGAACTCAACATCCCTCTCTAGAGGATGTCTATGTAAATCCTCTAAAAAACATCAATATATTCTTACAAAATATGTACACCCTTAATTCAAATATTTCATTCCTCTCCCATATATATTGTGTTCTCATCCTCAACAAGAATCACATTATGTAGAGATACTGGGGGTGAATCTAGATAACAATCATATAATTATGTTTCCACAATAAAGATAAGGGATTATACATTATTCTCAAAAAAATTACCTTTTTCTTCATTCAATATATTTTGACATCATAATTTGAAATCCCATCCATAAATAGAATTATCCTAAATTCAATCATGTGTATGATAATAAGGTCACCACTAAGTCATGTTTATGTGTCATCAAGGGGATTGATCGACACAACTTTATTGCAATGATACTTCCCTTCAGACTTTTGACTGACAACTCCTTTATTAAATAAAATTGGAAAATTGAGAAGATATAAACGAATGTAATGATCCAAAATCTAATAAAGCATTACATATGTTTGTTCTAGATATTTGGAATGGGGATGTCCACCTGTCTTGGCCTATTACAGTGCATTGGATGATCTTCCAGAACTCACTTTTGGAGATCAGATATATTGCCACCCATGCCTACCGTGAAGTTAATACGGTGGCAGATGGTCTTTCCAACAAGGGGATCAACCAGGCCATTACGTGGGTAGATGAGTTTCCAGATAATCTCCTCCCCCTCCTTACTAATGATTGTAATAAAATTCCTGCTTTCAGACTTCTATAATCTTCTCTCTTGATTTTAATAATTTTCGTCTTAGCCATTGACCAGGATATTGCCTTTGAAAAAAACCTACCACTACATCCATAGAAACATTAATATTAATATTTTTTATTGCATATTCTTGGCCTTGCTCCCATGGTCATCATTGCGGTAAGTTTCCTTTACCCTTTGTTAAATCACCTGCATAATGTCACATCTCTTTAAAAAAATTCATTGATATTTGGTAGCTTCTTTCATCACCTTGCAATCATGAGATTGGTAGCCATTTTTATCCAGTCTTGTAATAGTGTCCTTTTCATCTTCAAAAACTCTAGGGTGTTTCTATTCATAAGTATAACATGTTGGAAAACTCCCCTTTTTATTATTACCTTTATCCATTCTTTCCTCTTCCACCCCCTTATTATCTTACACTCCCTTAAATTAATAAGACATATAAAATTCATTCTCATTCTTGATGGCACATGAGATAATATCTTTGTATAATGAGATGTTCAAGGATACTAGTGCCCTTTGAAGATATGGTTTTAGACCATCAAAGAATTGATAAATATTCCTCCTTGGATTATTTATGTTGTACTAGGCATGCCTTGATAACCGTGTGAAGTTATCTTCATACTTACTAACAATCTCATCCACTTTTTCCTTAGATTCATAAATTGCCTTTCTGTATCTAGTAGATGTTTACGAGTAATGTATTTTTTCTAGATGATTTAATAAAAATCACACAATTCCATTTCCTCTATTTCTTCCCCCTTCTTTATGTTTTTAATTAATGACCCCTACTGGTCTGTGTCTCCTGATAGACAATAAACTTGCATCACAACCTTCTCTCTTTCGTTACATCCCAAAATGAGAAATATCTTATCTAGATAAATTATCCACTAATCTGATACGAATGGGTCTGTAGTCCAGTTGAATGATCTGAGATATTGTCACATAATGTGGTATAACATTTCTACTTCATTTAGGGGATCAGGATTCTCAATATAGGTAATGTTATTATTCAAAACCAGGTTTAGTTGTCCTAGTATTTTTATATGTTTTTCAGAACCAGTCACAACTCTAGAGCCAACATCATTTTCATGCATATGTGGGAAATACCTATATGGGATATGCACATTTATGCGGTTTCAATTCCTTCCACTTCACACCATTTCTAAATAAATGAATACATTATATTAGGTTATGAATCAAAATTTATAATCTCAACATGAAAAATACATAGCCTAAATTGAAAACCTATGCACAATTAATATCATAATCATAAAGCAAGATTCTTTGAGAAAAGATTTGCATTTAAATATTTCATAATGTCGTGTAAATAAAATATGAATTATCCTTAGAATATCCACATAGAGTTTTAAACCAAATTAGATGTAAGGCCCATTGTCATGTACTAGGATATCGTGAGTCGAGCCTGATACTCCATATCATAGTTGTTACTCCTAGGTACATTTGTGCCAGAACGACTTCCACTTATAGTATCCATACAAGGATGCATTTTCTAGAAATATCCACATAATATTCTCCTTATCAGAATTCTAGGATGTTCATGTATATTTTTCCTCAATGTCTATCATAGGGTTTTGTTCCCTAAACTATGTTTTATAAATCAAATTTCCACATTTTCTACTAAAAATCCTCTAATATCAATTGTATGGACCTCGACACGAATTTCCCAAATTTGATGCCTTATTTCAATACATTTGAATGAATACAAGAAAGTCATATCTTAAAGGAATGAATAGATTAGTAGTTTTATAAAACCAAATACGTACATAATATTAACAATAAAACATGAAATGAAATAAAATATAGAAATTCATTTAGAAAATCCACTACACATAGGTTATTCCTGAAAGTCATTCATAACATTGATCTTCAAATCCTAAGGAAATTGAAACATAAGAAATGGGTGAGACTAAATGCTCAGTGAGGGTAAGTAATACCATAGAAGTAATCACATGGATATTTTACTAATAGAATAATCACATGTACTATCAATTACTAAATTCACAATGAGGGAGTGCATAATGCTAGACAACTGAAATATATTTTTGATACTTTGGCTAAGACGTATGAAAATACTAGGGTGTGGCCTCGACCAAAACCCTATTCTATTTTATCTCATGAGACATACCAATACATAGTGGGTATATAGCATTCCCCAACGATCAGTTAACAAGCCTAATACATTCCTCATATGAAAAGGATGGTACAAAGACATCATAATCATTAGTATTAAAAAACTATCATACAAAATGTGAATCCATCAAATATACCAATGGATGGTATAAATTTATAAATTAATCATTAAAATAATCAAAAACCATCAATTAATATGTGGTGGAGGATATAATTGCATATTAATCCCAAATAAACACATGAATCAACAAGAGTGTTGAATGAGATCAAAATACTCAATTTAAATCCTCAAGTAACTCATGAGATAAATACTCTTTTACTTTGAAAAGAAGAGTTCTTTTGGAAACAACAATGTATAAAACCATAATTCAACTAAGGATGGTTTTTATAATAAAATGAGTTTTTTTAGAAACCCATTGGTTTCTAAAAACAGATTTTTGAGTGCCCTTAAAAATAGGTAAGAATTTGAGAAATTACCTTAAATGAGGCTTCTATTTCCAGAAGAATTTTTGAATGATTCTTTTAAAACATATGACTCCTCATAAAATAAAGATGGATTATGATTGGTATACATTTATAAAACATTCACATAGAATTTATGAGAATTAAACAAATATAAATAATAATTTCATTGAAGTATGTAGAGAATATGAGTAACCCAAATGAAAATGGAGGTTTGAGTAGAAAACCCTCACCTTATGTCTGAAGGTGTTCCTCTTGATATCTTAATGACCTGAATAATAAAATTTATGTTCATTAATTAATAGTTCCAAGAACTCATATACATCTAATATATATTCTATAACTTTATTAGTTTCATTCATGGACTTTCTGTGTAGAGACCCGAAGCTTAACGTACATGGACATTACATTACTTTTGCGGAATACTTAGTACATAACAAAAACACACACGCAAGGATCGTAATATTTTAGTGTCTTTGGAAACTCGGAATATAATCTTCTAATCGTGGTGAAAGATCTTCAACATATCCCATAAAGATATTCCCTTTTTTTACCTAAATCCTTTCTTTATATCCTGGGGAAAAGAAAACATAAAAGGGTGAGCTCAAATGATCTGTAAGGGTAAACAAAAGAAATATCAATCACATCATATTCATAAGAACATAACATTTTGGAAATCATAACCTGCAAAAGAGAGCATAATTTCATAACATGGGATAAATCATAGTAGTGAAATTTAATCCCAATAATCATAACATAAAACATGAAACTTTGTGGTATACACACATAATCATATAGAATCATTTCTTATTAGTCAAGACTCATTTCCAATACTATCTTAGTGGACAAAGTCCCTTTCTGAACCGAGTTCACTCCTCGTTTCAGTCCTATTTCACTGAACCGGTATAACCTACCGTTCTAGACATGTCTATCTCATGAGATATAAAATCTTTAACCAATGCATTGGAGGGAGATATAGGTCCCACCCATCTCATAATTATACCATTCTTATGTGTGCCACAAAATCATAAATCATACATCATTTCATAACCCATGTAATAAAAATGGGATTCTTAAAAATCATGACATCATAAAACAAATAATATAAGATAAAGAAATTCATAAAAATAATTCCATCACAACTTAATCAAATCAATGTAATAATAGGGATAGAAACAGAACCCTATATTATCTTCGATGGAAAATAATTTTTATAAAACACTTGAACTCCATTCTTGAGGAAAATATCCTTTCTACTTCAAAAACATTTTCTTTTCTTAACATGTCATACAATTTTACACTAAAAGAAGTTTATTAAAAATAAACTTGAAAACTTGTAAAGGAATGTTCTTGGAAATAATGTTTTAAAAATCCATTCATGTCGTATAAGTTAAAAAAACATTCTTCTCGTACTTTTGTCAGAAAAGTCAAAAAGTACCTCGTATGAAAAACAAAAAAAGATTCCATTCATATCTTTTACTAAAGACTCATCAAAGGGTAAAATTGGATATAAACTATTTTATAAGGATATAAATATTACATTTTGAGGAAACATGGATGTGGATGATAAAATACACCCCAGTAAATACCAAAGTATAAACAATCTCGGATAAAAATGAGATTGTGATATTTCCCTTACCTTTGGTCTGATATGCTTTGTACGTGTCTGAACCTCCTTTATAATGATTTAGATAATGTTATTGACTTATTAAATAATCATACTTATTTTTATGATATCATATATGGTCATATTCTTAGCTTACTATTAGTAATATTTCATTACTACTTGTTATTCGGGTGTTTATTACTTTTTGTTCTTATGCATTTTTGTCGAATAAATTCTTATTATTATCTTTAGGTTATAGATACCTCATTTCCATAATGTTATTAGTGTAATATATATCATATTCATTCATTCAATTCATTTATATAATCATTATTAAATGAATATCATGTAGAACGAGTCGCATCACATCGTGGAGACGGTATTCCGTACGTACGCACGAGTGATGATATCGTTCCTATGATCGTGGAATTGTATTGGAGTGTATGTATACTATTTCAGAATCAATATCACTTTATAATAGTCATATATAGTCATTATTTACACCATTATACCCATCCAAGTAAGGTGGTGGTGGAAAATAGATTACACCACGGTGTGGAGACGGTATTTCGTACGTACGCACGCGCGGTGATTTCTTTTTCCATAGGATGGATAGATGGTGAAATAGGGTTGTTTCATACTTATAATAAAATATCAGTATATTAGTGATACCGATGTTATTAATTCATAATGAAACAAATAAAGAAGAAGAAGTGGAAGAAGAAATAAATATGAAAGAATCGGTAACGGACATTACCTCTTCATTGAAGTGCTTTTTGAGACCTCCTTTTAGGGTACTAAAATAGGTATTTGATGAATACCAGGACCTCTAGGATGTCTCTAGGGAGGTGGATAGGAGAAAATGGCAGGGGTTGGCCGAGCTTGAAGGCTCAAAGTGGTGTGAGGAAGAGGGGGAGGAGGTGCCCTTTTATAAGGGAGGAGAGGGGCACCTTTGGAATAACTAAAAATATTATTTTATTATAAAGTCATGTTCGGTTTTAAATAGCTCCAAATTGAGTTATTTAGAAGATAAGGTGGGGATGGGTCGAAATACTCTCATCCAATAGAATTTAGACAAGTTTAGGTCATTATATGAACCTTATCTTTTAGTTTTAACTCTTAGTTAATTAGATTGACATTTACCAAGTCACTTTGTATTTTTATATTATATAGTTAATAAACTTACAATATACATCCGAGAGACCCCCAAGTTGTGTTTTATTAATATATATAACCTTATATAAGTCATCTGGCCGAACCTTACATTTTTAGGAATAAAATAACAATTAATAATATAATATTTGTTTTAAAAACTATTTTATGTCAATTTTGACACTATTCAATAGTTGATTTTTATGAAACTCATAAAAGAATGATTACTTCGACCAAAGTTAATTAAATCAATCCTAACATGTCATATTAACCTATAAAATTAGTTTAATTCATAAAAAGTCTAAAATTATATTTATTTGGGTATTTATAACATCAATTATGTCAATATTTCATTAAAAAGATAATTACTGCATCATCTTTGTGTCATAAATAAATTAAATTATTTAAAGTCTAAAAATTAAAAATAAAATATCATTATGTAGGAAATCTTTTTATCTTTCTAATGAATATTAATAGTCTAATTTATATTATGTATAACCCTATATTAAAAATGTTTTAGTAAATAAACATTGATTTTAACTCTTTTAACTCTTCTTTGAATAATAATAAATGTCCTAATCTAATCCAAGTGGGCTTAAATGGTCATATTTTATTCCTAAGGATGTTTTTGGTCGAATTACACTTGTCCAATAGAATTAGGACATGTGTTAGGGTAATAATAATATCATTTTTACCCTTAATTTCCCTATTTACTTTTAACCGTGATAAAAAAAAGTAAAAAGTTACTATTCACCAAAAAATTATTTTCATCTCATTTAACCAAATTTTACTTACTGACATCAATCATGTCTCTCGGAGTTTCGAAATTCCACTCACAGAATCGGTAAAATTAAGTTTTATGAAAAATTCAGTTTTTTTAACTGCCACTTAGTGGTTTCACTATTCATCAAAAATTGAATGTTTTCAGAAAAATACCAAAATTTCACTCTAGGCTAATTTCGATATTCCGAATCCAAAAATGAAGTCCATTTTGAAAAAAAAATTATAAAATTTCAAAAAGTGGTTATTACAATTCATAACGGCTAGTTTTAATAATATTTTAATATCATATCGTTGTTTAGTGAAACTCGGTATTGCGTACTACACACGCTATCGAGGAAGGTCGTGATTGCATGTAATGCAAGGCAAGTCAAGGATGCGTGTTGTGAAAGATCCTATTAGTTTAGCGTACAACACAAGACATTAAAAAAAAATTCATAAAATCTCGGGGTGTTACATTCTGATAGGTTAAGAGATTCAATTTCATTGTTTGGGAGCGTTTTCTTCCTTGGATTTCATGAACGTTTTACTAATATACATGTACTGATAAACATGTAAGATGAGAATGGATTCCAAGAATTGAAGTTGTATTTTATTACTGAGAATACATAATATTACGTGGTTATAAAACCCATTTGGTTATTGGGATTGAATATTAAACATTATGTAAAACATTAATGATAATTGTTTGGGTTATTTTGTGGTTTTTGATCACAATGAACTCGTTTTTTCGTTATAAATTAATATAATTAGTACAAGAAGATTCTATAATCATAAATAAGTCATAATACATATATTATTGGTTATTTAATCAACAGAAAATAGTTTCATGACATGAATTGAAGATGCTAATGAAAATTGAAAACCTTTCATCCTTGAATTTGATAAATTAACACATCTTGGATGGTGTTTTCATTGCTAGTATAAAAGAAGAGGAAGAATATATGATAATGAGTTATTCCATTATCATAAAAAAATTCTAGTACATGTACGTTAATGGTGTTCTCATAATGTTTGGATGAATTATGCGAGGATAAAAAAGTATACAAATAAACATGAAAAGAAATTAAATGAAAAGAAAATAGGAATTTACCTCTTGAATATATTTTCGTTCAGAGAATATTTAGGGGACAATATTTGGTATTTTGGGGATACCAAGGTCATTTGGATATGGTGGAGGAGCTTTGAAGGATATTTTATCAGAATTTGGACATTGAACACGGCTTTATGGGAGTGAAGAGAAGAGGTATGGAGGGGTTGTATTTATAGTGGCGGAGAGGAGAGTTTTCTCATTATTTTAATCATTAGTTTATTATTTTTGCTCAAGATTTTGAATATTCATGATTATATTTACCAAAAATAGTAAAAATTGAATGTTATTTCGAACCAAAGGTGCTTACATTATCGTTACATCACTTATGAATCAATAAATAAACTATTTTTCATTTATTATAAATTATCATATTTTTCTATTCACAAAAATTTCATGTAGTTTAGAAAAATCCCATAAATTCACCATAACTATTATTCAATGTGTATAATCAAAAAATGATCTCAATTTTATAAAAATAGTTTTCTAAATTTGAGTAGATTGTTTTTTAATTAAAAATACCACTTTTAAAAAAAAGTTTTTAAAATTAAAATTTTTTTATGACACATTGAAATATTAACTTAGGTATCATAAAATTATATTATAATATTGATACATAAAGATATTAATTTAGGATTATATTTTATAAAAATTCATTTTATTTTGAATAATTATATTAAATATTTAAATAATAATTTCTAAATCATTTATTTATTTATGATATGATTTTATTTATAAGATGTGTGAATTTATTTATACATTAATGAGTGAGGTTACTATTAATAAGGGTCATATTAATATTCTTAAGATTTTATTATGTTTCATAAGGATAAGTAACTATTCATAAGGGTATGTTACTATTCATAATGTTTGTTACTATTCACTAAATACATACTTGATTATATCAGACTCCTAATATCACCTTGAATGCTACCGTGTATGTCAGTTTTTCAAAATTCAAATCATAGAAGTGTAAAAAAAATGTTTATTGTATCTGTTATAACAATGTTTTGTTTTTTAGAGACTCATTGTTTCATACATTTATTTGTAAATCTTGGGGGTGTTACAAAAACCAAATGTGATAATAGTATTAAAAGTGTTTCATGGTAATAACCAAGTCATCCTAGACCTCAAGGGTCACCATCTCAATAGTGACTATAGCCTGAAAAATTGGTAAGAATATAATATAAGGATATTTTTCCAAGTCATTCCACAATATTGAGAATATAACCGAGTCTAAAGAATACATCCAAGCTAAAATGGGATAAGATATGGACATGACCAATGATATAATCAAGGAATTTTGTGTCCATAGAATCCTCCCTAGATTTATGGAGTGTATCCAAGGAATCATATAATAGTAAATGAGGGATCCTATGATTTCATACTAAGCATCCACTGATAAACAAGGATCGAGCACTAAGGTGGGTCTCAACAAAGGAAACTAGCGTCCTTGAATCATAATGGTGTCTATGAGTGCTCAATAAATTCCCTCGAGAATCCAAAATCTAACTTGAGTGAGACCATTCTTAATAAATATGTCATGGTATTTATGTATATTAGTAGGCACACTAAAATTTATTTATTTGATAATTAAAGTAAATTATTCGTCATATCATTTAAATATTCAAGTATGAATTCCTATTCTAATATTTCTTTCACACATCCAATTTATCATGTAACTATTTATGTCATTTCACATTAAAAAACCTGGTTCTCTCCTTTACCATTCAAAACATTACAAGTGTATTATAAGGGTGGGAAACCCAAAAAAAAGCATCGATTATAACTAGGTAATGTCATATTCATACCATATACTTTCAAATTCGTTCTAAAATTAATTAATCAAGTTCAATTGATCCACATACCTTGGATGGGTCTTGTGGAAAGGGAACATGTTACGATCCATTACTCAATTCAATAACCCTTTATTATTAGGAGGCCTATCATTTGAATGGTCAAGCTTTATTTGGGGATTGTATTAGTGGTAAAGGAATTATTATTCTATATCGTAGGTTAGGGATTCAAATCCTATGGATCATAGATATATAGAATCATTGTAGAAGGGGGTGATGTAGTAATACTGCAACAATGAGAGGTACGGTAGCAGATGGGTACTGTAGATGTACAGTAGTAGTGGCGGGCATGACTGTAGAAGTAATGAGTACTATAGCTATTATTGTAGTAGTGGAAGTACTTTAGTATGTACTAAAACAACCCAGGTACTATAGCGTTACTATATAATTAATGGGAATTTGGTCCATATTTTTGGCATGGGGTCCATGTAATGGGTTTCATGCCCACTAGGCCTTCATTCCTAATATATAATGTAATAAAGTAGCTAGTTGTGTGGGTTATCCCTTAGGGGGGGGCTATGCCCTGCCTTTGAGGAACTTTTGTGTAGTGTGTGTTTGATTAAATTTAATTTTACCCCCATGAACCAACTATTTTATATTATTTTTTTCAATTTACAACACACTTGAACGGTGGCAACATTGTGTCAAAACCCAAAATCTCAATTATGGTAATACATCATTCATGGGAATGTTGAATTTGTGGACATAACCAAAAAACATTATTAACATATATGGAAAGATTCATAGAACATAGTGCTAATGATGGTAATAAATTCATACAAATTCAACAATTAATGCCCAAATAAATCGGAGTGATGGAACAAAAAATTATAAAATGATAGAAAATGAGGAATGAGTTATAGACCACCAACCTCATACTTTAATGAAACTCCTCAACCAGTACCAGCCTTTATTTTATCTTGGATTAGAGTAGATATATGAAATAGATCGATACTGTAACGCCTCGACCCTAGTTACCCAGTGTCGGTGCATTATTACATAACATTGTCATGATCACAAAAGATCAAGTATCAAAATACCGATTAGTTTATTAGATTTGGAAGTACTAGATACATACATAAGTCTTACATTACATAAAAAATTGAAGAACTACAACAATGTAGTCTCCATAGTCCACACTCATATCCCCTCAGACTATCCCTGTAGGTCTGTCATAAAATACTTATTCACATCCGGGAAAAAATAAAACATAGAAAGGGGTGAGCTCACATCCTCAGTAAGGATTACAATATAGCGGAAACTTTAAAAAAGACGTATAAACATTTAAGGCAATGTATAACTAAAAAAAAGCCTTTTAAACATGAACTTCAGCATAATATGGAAAAAATAAAATGAAATAATGTCATTTAATTATTCACATGGATATTCTACTTGTCGAATAATCACATGAAATATCAATAACCACTTTCATAATGATGGAATGCATAATGCCAGACTATCATAACCACATAGTCAAGACCTTGTTCCAAGACTAGAAATAAGATTTTCTCAACGCCTTGTGCCAAGACACTAGTTTGTCTCATGAGACCTACCGATGCATCGAGGAGCTATAGTGGGATCCACCCATCACTTATTAAGACCAATTAATTCCTCATATGAAAATGATTAAACATAACAGAAACGTTTGTATTAAAACTTGCATACGAAATGTCAATGCTTTATCCATAAAACATGAATGATATAAAAAAAACACATCAACTATCAAACATATCAAAAAACCTTCAATACAATATAGATGTTTTGTATCATAATAAATCAACTTCAAATAAATATAAAATCCATCAACGGATGTTAACATAGATGAAATGAAAACTATTTGAGAGAAATATCTATTTTTTGTAATTATTTGAAAGCCACATAATTATAAAAGAAAAAATTTACTTTGGAAATATTCTTATAAGATTGTAAGGGACTATTTGATGATTTTATAATGGCTGAAAATATCTGCACCTACATATAAATTAAAAAATATATTTTTACCTTAATTTTGTCGAAAATGTTAAAAAGAACCTTGTTTGGAAAATGACAAAAATATTCCATTCTAAACATATTATAATGATTAAAAAAGGGTATAAATTACTTTAAATAATAGTTTATAAAATTGTAAGATTTTTTTAAAATAAAATTTTAGGAAACTTGGATGCGGATGTAAAAGAGGTCCCAGTAGATAATTACGTATAAACAACCACCGATAATGAAGATATTGTGAAATAAACCCTTACCTTGTACTATTCCTTGGACGAGGGTAGGTTAACCTCATTTATAATGTTTAATAATTGTTATTAAATTATTCAAGAATCATATACATTAATATGATATCATATATGATCTTTTAACATTTATTTGGTAATAATATCTTAGTATTATTGTCGTTTCAGGTGATAACAGATTCATTTTCCTTGATATGATTTGATACATAAGTAATTTTTTCTTAAATTGGATTTATATTATTAATATTCATAATGATATTGAGTCTATAAACATAATTTCTAGTCATCTAATGAAAATTAGTCCTGAATAAATTCGATGGGGAATGAATCTCATCGTGTTCGTGGAGACGGTAATCCATACGTACGAACGATTGACAATATCATTCTTTTGATATTAAAATAATATATAATTGGATTATATATCATATATAAAAAATAATTATTATGTTATATATATTATTTACATCAATTAAAAATCATTATTATACCCATCCAAATAATAATGTATTGAATAAAAATTAAACCACGACGTGGAGATGGTCATCCGTACGTATGCACGCATGGTGACATGTCATTAAAAGGATGGATATCATAAATAATATTGTTTAAAATATTAATAATAACATCATAGTATATAGAAGATAATGGATTTATAATTTTATAATATAAACAACAATGAAATAGGAAGTGGAAGAATAAATACACCTGAAAGAGGTGATGAAATAGTTACCTCTTCTTCGGGTTCTTCCTTTTTATTTGATCAAAAGGGATCCATAAGATAGATTTTGGACTAAAGGAGGGACACTAGGATGAATGGAGGACAGTTTAGAGGGTATTTGGTCAGGGTTTGGCCAAGACAAATGGATTTTAAGGTGCAAATTAGAGTGAAGGGGGAGTGCCCTTTTATAGGAGAGGTGAGGGGCACATTAAGAAAAGCTGGAAATATTATTTTATAATAAATTCATTTTCGGTTTATAATGGCTCAAAAATGGTTTATTTAAAGGATAAGGTGGGGATGGGTCTAAAACCACTCAACCAATAGGTTTTATACAGGTTTGGGTCACTATATTAACCATAACATTTAGATTTAACTCTTAGTTTAATAGTTTGACATTTACCATGTCTCCTTGTATTTTTATATTATATGGTTAATAAACATACTTTATACTTACAATAAAACCTCAAGTGATTAATTAATGATAAAACTATCATTATCTAAGTCTTTTGGTCAATCCTTAGATTTTTAGAAATATAATATCAATTAATAATATAAAATTTGTTTTAATAACACATTTGTGTAAATTTTAACACTATTTGGTATTTTGTTTTTTCTAAATTCATAACAACATTATTACATTGAAAAAAATTCATATAACCAATTAAAATATGTAATATTAACTTATTAAATTAGTGGAATCCATAAAAAGTCTCAAATTACATTTATTCGGATATTTATAATATCAATTAGTTTAATATTTCATTAATTAGGAAATTACTCCAACATTATTGAGTCATAAATAAATTAACTTATTTAATTTCTAAAAACTATAAATAAAATACCATTATGAAGGAAAAAATTTTACATTTCTAATTAATATTTATAGTCTAATTTATCTTATTTCTATCCCTATATTAAAAATATTGTATTTATTAATAGTTTATTTTAAATCTTTTAACTCTTCTTTGAATTAAATAATAATAAATGTCCTACTCTAATCCAAGTGGACCAAATAAGTTCATATTTTTTTCCTAAGGTTGTTTTTGGTATAATTATTCATATCCAATATAATAAGGACATGTGTTAGGGTAATAATAATATCATTTTTACCCTTAATTTCCCTATTTACTTTAAACTGTGGTAATAAAGGTAAAAAGTTACTATTCACCATAAATTATTTTTATCTTATTGAACCACATTTTATTTACTTATATAAACCGTGTATCTTGGATTTTTTAAATTACACTAAAAGATGTGGTAAAATTATGTTTTTTGTGAATTCACAAATTTTCCTAGGAGGTGGGTAAAAGACAGTGAAAAGTTCTATAAATTTTTTATATCTAAAGTTATTATAAATTTACTCCAATGAATGACATAGAAATTATATAGGTATTTTGTATAGATTTTGACCTAAAATATATTTAAATATAATAAATAATTATTTAAATATAAATTCAGCTTTAAACTTTAACTTAGTGTTTTTCACTATTCAACAAAAATTGGTAGTTTTCCAAAAAATGCCAAAAATTCACCCTAAGAAAATTTTGATACCCCGAATCCAAAAATGAAGTATATTTTGAATGATGAAATTTAAATAATTTCAAAAATTGGGTATTACTATTCATAACGTCTAGTTTAATTGGTTGCGGTGTGTGTGAGAACTCGAAGTTCCGTACAACACACACTACTGTATTATTCAAAGAGAAGTGTATCGTGGACGCTTGGGGAGTTACATTCTCCCATCCTTCAAATAATTTTTCCCTCAAAATTTCTAGAATATTACTACATAAAAAGATTCGGGTTGTTATTCACCATATGTTCCTTGAGTTTCCACATTACCTCTTTCATCTTATGGTTTCTCCATAGAACTTTTACCAGATGAGTCATTCGGTTTCTTAGCACTTGTTCACTTGTATCAAGAATCCTGACAGGCTCGTCACTATAAGACATATCGGGTTCCAGTTCTAATTCATCATAGGTGAGTACATATGTTGGGCCAGGCATGTATTTTCTCAACAGTGATATGTGGAATACATCATGAACTTTGGAGAGACATGGAGGCATTGCCAAATGGTAAGCTATAGCCCCGATTCGTTCAAGAATTTCAAAAGGTCCAATATACCTGGGACTTAATTTTCCTTTCTTAACGAAACATATGACTCCCTTCCATGGAGATACCCTCAAGAAAACGTTATCTCCTATCTGAAATTCCAAATCCATTCTTCGACTATTTGCATTGCTCTTCTACCTACTTTGAGCTGTTTTTGATGTGGGTTTGGATAACCATCACCTTTTCCATCATTTCCTCCACAATTTCTGGGCCTACGAGTTTCTTTCACCAACATCATCCCAACAAGTTGGTGTGAGACATCTCTTTCTGTATAACGCTTCATATGGTGTCATCTGAATACTTGAATGAAAGCTATTGTTATAGGAAAATTTTACCAAGGGTAAATATTGATCCCACATACCCTGAAAGTCAAGTGACCATGATCTAAACATGTCTTCTATGATTTGAACAGTCTTTTCTGATTGTCCATCAGTTTTGTGGTGCTAGGCAGTGCTCAAATGAAATTTAGTATACAATGACTTCTAAAAGATCTTCCAGAATCATGATGTAAAATGTTGATCACAATAAGAAAAAATCAATAGGGGTACTCCATGATGTCTCATTACATCAATAATACTTATTCATGCTAGACTTTCATGTGCTAAATATTCTCTTATTGCAAGAAATTTTACTGACTTGGTAAAATGATCAACAGTGACCCATATTTCATCATTCCTTCTAGGAGTCTTTGGTAGGCCCAAGAAAAAGTCCATCATGATATTATTCTATTTCCACTCAGGTATGGGAAGAGGTTGCAATACTCCACTAGGTTATTGCCTTCCATCTTTCACTTGTTGAAAAACCATACAACTTGACACAAAATCAGAAATCTCTCTCTTCATGTTTTCCTACTAAAAATATTCCTTCAACTCTCTATACATCTCAGTGCTACCAGCGAGTATAGAGAAATTGGAACTGTGAGAATCATCCAACAATTCCCTTTTTAGATTAGGTATATTGGGAACACAAAGCCTCCTCCAGAATTTCAAAATCCATCTTTGTATACGAAGTCACTCAATCTCTCATTATTGACAACTTTAATCTTCTTTTGAAACACCTAATCATCAGCCTTAAAACAATTTATCATTTCCAATAAATATGGTTTGGAAACCATTTGAAAAAGAAATGTTGTTTCACCATCCATAGTTATTCTCATGTCCATCTCCACTAAATCCATGAAAATATGATCCCTTTCAAATATTATATTGTTCAAAACTCCATGATCTTTTCTTCTCAAAGAAAATTCCACATTATTTTTCTTCCCTGAGTGGTAGTGTATGATGCAATCATAATACTTGAATAGTTTAAGCCATCTACTTTGCCTCATGTTGAGTTATTTCTGTGAGAAAATATACTTCGAACACTTGTGATCGGTATATATCTCACATTTTTCACCATAGATATAATGTCTCCATATATTCAAAGAAAATATTACAGCTGCTAACTCAAGATCATTAGTATGATAGTTTTGCTCATGAACTTTTCGATGTCGGGTGGCATAGGAAATAACTCTATCATTCTGCATAAAGAAACAACAAAGTCCATTCTTTGATGAATTACTATAAATAACAATCCCATCATTCCCTCATGGTATAGTCAAGATATGATAATTGACTAATCTTTTTTCAGTTCTTTGAAACATTTTTCACAATCTTTTATCCAAAACAATTTAACCCCTTTACGTGTGTGCTTTGTTAATGGGTTATCCAATCAGGAAAAATTCTGGACGAAACGTCGATAATAACCTGGTAAACCAATAGAGCTACATACCTCAGTTATACTCATATGGGATTTCCATTCTTGGATTGATCTTGTCTTATAATGATCAATAGAGATTCCCTCCTTAGAAAAAATATGGCAAAGAGAAGAAATCTCTTTAAGCCAGAATTCACACTTGCTAATTTTCCCATATAATTCATGTCTTCTAAGAGTCTTCAGGATAATGCTCAAGTGATTTACATGATCTTAGTAGCTTTTGGAGTCTACCAAGATCTCATCAATAGATACCACTACAATTTCATAATGATATTCCTTGAAAACAATAGTCATCAAATCCATTAATACAAAGGGTGCATTAGTCAATCCAAAAGGTATTACTGTAAACATGTAATGCCCGTACCTGGTTCGAAATGCTATTTTCAGAATTCCTTCCTTCTTCACACACAACTGATGATATCCAGATCAAAGTTCAATCTATGAAATGTATTGAGCTCCATGATGTTGGTTGAATAAATCATCAATGCAAGGTAGGGGATATTTGTTCTTTATTGTTATAGCATTGATATCCCTGTAGTCAATATACAACCTCATAGATCGATTTTTCTTCTTAACAAAAAGAACAGTGGCTCCCCATAGAGAAAAACTGGGGAAAATAAATCCCTTATTACTCAATTCTTCTAGTTGTTTCTTTAGTTACACTAATTCCATAGTGTCCATTATATAAGGGGTATTCGATATATTCCTTGAACTATGAATTAAATTAATGTAAAATTCAATTTCTCATTCTAGAGGATGTCCAGGTAAATCCTCTGGAAAAACATCAACATATTCTTGCACAATAGGTACATCCTCTATTCAAACATTCATTTTATCACTCACAGTTATTTCATTCTCTTCCCCCCCCCCCAATAATTTAATTTAGTTGAGGTAATGGGGATGGATATAGATAAGAATTAAAGGGTGATGTTTCTTCTATAAAGGTAAGGTACTTCTTATCATCGTCAAAAATTGTAACCTCCTTCTTCTTACAATAAATTTTTGCAACACGGTATGAAATCCAATCCATACCAAGGATTATATCAAATTATATCATGGGTTTGATGATGTGATCAGTAGATAAATAATGTTTATATTCCTTAATGGGAACTAATTTACTAAACATTGTTGCAATGATACTTCCCTTAAGAGTTTTGACTAAAAACTCCCTTGTTAAATCAAATTGGAAATATCTAATTTTCTTATCAAACTGGGAAGATATAAAACAATGTGACAATCCAGAATCAAATAATGCATTGGCTAAACTTGAGGAAACAATTAGATTACCTACCACCATGTCTTTCAGAGATTCAACCACAGTAGTGGTGATCACATAAGCTTGGCCTTGATCCCTTGGCTTTTTCTAAGGTAAGATTCATTGACGCTTAGGACATTCATTTGCATAATGTCCCATCTCCCTGAAATTGTATCATTGAACATCAGTAGCTACTTTCTTCCCCTTATAATCATGAGATTGGTGGCCTTTTTCACCAAACATGAAACAGACTCCCATTCCCTTCAAGAAAGTACTGGGGTGTCTCTTCCCACGTTTATTGTAGGACGGATATTCAAATTTTCTGTTCTTTACCTTATTTCCATTTCCAGAGTGATCAACAGATTATTTCTTCTCTTTCTTTTCTTTAAAGTCGTAAGACATAGAGAATTACTTTTCTGTCTTGATAGCACATGCAACAATATCATCATACAATGATAAGGATTGTGAGACTAATTCTCAATGGAAAAACGGTTTTATCCCATCAAATAAATGATCAATCACATTTCTTGGGTTACCTATATAATCTGTAGCATGCCTTTCTAACCATGTAATGTTAGACTCATACTTTGAAACATTCTCGTCCTCCTTTTCCCTCAGACTCAAAAATTGTCTTTCCATATCTGCTCGATGGTCATAAGGAAAGTATTTTTCTATGAAAATATCATTAAACTCCCTATATACCATATATGATACTTCATTATCTTCCTACGTGTTTTGAATCAATGACAACCATTGATCAGCATCTCCATTAAGGCGATAAACTGCCATGACATCGTTTCCCCTTTTGCTACTCCCAAAGGCGTGGAATATTTTCTCTAAAGAATTTATCCATTGCTCAGCTACTAGGGTATTTTTACCCCCATTTAATGTTGGTGGTTTTTTCCTCATGAAGTGGTCTAAATTTGATCCTCCACTCTGTGGATCATGGTTCTCCATAAGGGTAAGGTTGTTATTCATAACATGAGTGAGTTGCCTCAGTATGGTGATTAGTTGATCAACACCAGTTGCATCACCAGCTCCACTATAATTATCTTGAGGAGGAGGTCAATACCTATACGGAGTGTGTTCATTGATATAGTTTACATTCTTTTCACTAGGCACCATTTCTAAAAAATGGCATACACTAGATTATATTATCATTCACAATACATAATTATATTCTTGTAAAACAGTTAACATAATTTGAACAATTTTTGGATATAATTCATAATCATTAAAAAAATGTTTTCTTTTAGGAAGTTTATACTTATAAACCCTTCATAATGGTTTGTAAATAAAATGTGAATTATCCTAAGAATATCAATCGGGAGTGTTGTAACCAAGAGTGCAGCAAGGCCCATTTTCATGAACCAATTCCCGATCAATTGTAGATCAAATAGGTGTTTTTGGGTTTTACCCCTAGGTATATCTAGGCCAGAGCCACCTCTACCTGCTCGTATCCAGACATGGATGTGTTGCTTGGAAAACACAAAAAATTTCTACAATACCAAAATTCTAGGAAGTTCTTCTATACTAACCCTAAAAGTCCATCTTAGGTCTACGTGCTCTAAATAGAGTTTATCTAAATATAGCTTCCAAGGTTTGTACTAAACCTCCTCTGATACTAACTGTAATGCCCCAACCCCGGTTACATTGAGTCGGTGCATTAGTACGTATCATTGGCAGGATCAAAAAAGATCTAGTCTCGAAAGACCGATTAGTTTAGTAGCCTTGGAAGTACTAGATACATACATAAGTCTTACATTACATCATAAAGTGAAAAACTACATCAAAATAGTCTCCATAGTCCACACTCATATACCCTAAGAATATCCCTACAGGTCATTCATAAAATACTTCTTCACATCCTGGGAAAAATAAAACATTAAATGGGGTGATCTCAGATGATCAGTAAGTATAACAATATAGCGGAAACTTTCATAAATAAGCATAAACATTTATGGAAATGTACAACTAAAGCAAAATCCTTTTAAACATAAAATCTTCATAATATGGAAAAAATAAAATGAAATAATTCCACTTACTTATTCACATCAATATTCTACTAGTCTAATAATCACATGCAATATCAATAACCACTTTCATAATGATGGAATGCATTATTCTAGACTATCATAACCACATAGTTAAGGATTTGTTCCAAGACTGCAAATAAGATTTTGTCAAGGCCTTTTTTCAAGACACTAGTTTTTTCTAATGAGACGTACCGATGCATCGAGGAGCTATATCATGCTCCACCCATCACTTACTAAGTCCAATGTATTCCTCATATGAACAGGTTTAAATATAACATAAACATTCTTAATAAAACTAGCATATGAAATGTCAATACATTCTTTATAAACCTTGAATGGTATAAAAATAACACATCCACAGTGAAACATATCACAAAAACTTCAATACAATATGGACATTTTGTATCATAATAAATCAACTTCAAATAAACTTACAATCCATCAAAGGATGTTGACATAGATAAAATCAAAACTATTTGAGAGAAATATCTCTTTTTTTTGAAATCATTTAAAAGACATATAATTATAAATGAAAACATTAAATTTGAATATATTATTATAATATTGTAAGTGAAACTTAGATGATTTTTTAATGGTGTAAAATAGCTTCACCCACTGTATATGTTAAAAAATACATTCATACCATAATTTTGTCGAAAATGTTAAAAAGGACATTGATTGGAAAATGACAGACATATTCCTTTAAAAACATCTTATAAAAAGTAAAACAATGGTATAAATTACTTTAACCCATATTCTATAAAATAGTAAGATTTATTTAAATACATTTTTATGAAACATGGATGTGGATGATAAATAGGTCCCAGTAGATAATTGCGTATAAACATCCTCGGATAATGAAGAGATTGTGAAATAAACTGTTACCTTGTACTTTTCCATGGTAAAGGGTATGTTTAACTCATGTATTATAGTGAATTAATTTTTACTAAATTATTCCATAATCATATACATTAATATGATATCATATATGATCTTTTAACATTACTTTATTAATAATATCTTAGTATTATTGTCGTTTCAGGTGTTAACTGATTTGTTTTCCTTGATATGATTTGTTACGTAAGTAATGTTTGTTATGGATAGGATCTATATTATTCATATTAATAATTATATTAAGTCTCTAAAAAATATTTTTAGTCATCTAATAAAAATTATTATTGAATGGATATGATGGGGAATTAATCTCATCGCGTTCATGGAGACGGTAATCCGTACGTACGCACGAGTGAAAATTTCATTCATTTGATATTAAAATAATATATAATTGGATATTATATCATATATACAGAATCATTATCATGTTATATTTATTATTTACATCAATTAAATATCATTATTATAATCATCCAAAAAATAATGTATTGAATAACAATTAAATCAGGACGTGGAGATGGTAATCCGTATGTACGCATGTATGGTGACATGTCATTAAAAGGATAGATTGAATATTGAATATGGTTGTACCATATTCATAATAACATCACAGTATATATATGATACTAGAGTTATTATTTTAGACAGGAAACAACAAAGAACGAGGAAGTGGAAGTGGAAAGAAACTTGAAAGAGATGATGAAATATTTACCTCTTCTCCGGGTTCTTCCTTTTGATTTGATCAAAAGGGCTCTAAAGTCTGAATTTATGACTAAATTAGGGCCTCTAGGATGAAGGGAGTATAATTTAGAGGGTATTTTTGCAGGGTTTGGCTTAGCCAAATGGCTTTGAAGGTGTGAATTATAGAGAAGTGTGAGTGCCCTTTTATAAGAGAGGTGAGGGGCACCTTAATTAAAGCTAGAAATATTATTTTATAATAAAATAATTTTCGGTAAATAATGGCTCCAAAACAAATTATTTGAAGTCTATGGTTGGGATGGGTCTATAACCACTCATCCAATATGTTTTAGACAGTTTTGGGTCACTATATTAACCTTAACATTTAGATTAAACTCTTAGTTAAATAGTTTAACATTTAACATGTCTCTTTGTATTTTTATATTATATGGTTAATAAAAATACTATATACATCCAAGAAAACCCTAGGTGGTTAATTAATGATACACCTATAATAATATAAGTCGTTTTTATAAACATTATATTTTTTACAATCGAATATAAATTAAAAATATAATATTTGTTTTAAAAACACTTTTTTTTGAATTTTGACACTATTTGGTATTTTGTTTCTACTAAATTTATAATATAATTATTACTTATGAAAAATTTCAAATAAATAACCCTAATATGTCATAATAATATAGAAAATTAAAGTATTTCATAATTAGCCTCAAATTACATTTATTTGGATATTTATTATACAATTAGTTTAATATTTCATTAATTAGGTAATTAGTATGTCACTTTGTGTCATAAATAAATTTAATTATTTAATGTCTAAAAAATATAAATAAACTACCATTATGTAGGAAATAATTTTAGTTTTCTAATTAATATTTATAGTCGAATTTATCATATGTGTAACCCTATATTAAAAATGTTTTATTTATTAAACATTGATTTTAAATCTTTTAACTCTTCTTTGAATTAAATAATAATAAATGCCTTAATCTAAATCAAGTGGACCAAAGAGGTTCATATTTTATTCCTATGATTTCTTTTGGTCGAATTTTACTTATATAATAGAATTAGGACATGATTTAGGTTAATAATAATATCATTTTTACCCTTAATTACCCTATTTAGTCTTAACCGTGGTAAATTAAATTAAAATGATACTATTCAGAAAAAATTATTTTTATCTTATCAAACCACATTTTACTTACTAATATTAATCTTGTCTCTTGGATTGTTGAATTTACACTCATAGATGTGGTAAAATTATGTTTTCTGTGAATTCGTAAATTATCCTAGGAGGAAGCTAAAAGACGTTGAAAAGTTCAATAAAATTTTTATATATCTAAAATTATTATAAATTGACTCCAATGAATTACATTGAACATATATAGATATTATGTATCTATTTTGACCTAAAATAAATTTAAATAAAATATATATTTATTTAAATAAAAATTCCATTTTAAACTATAACTGATTGTTTTTTCACTATTCATCAAAAATTAATGTATTCAGAAAAATACCAATAATTCACCCTATAATAATTTCAATATTCCAATTCCAAAAATGAATTCCATTTTGAAAGATAAAATTTACAATATTTCAAAAAAGTCTGTATTACTATTCATAATGACAAGTTTGATTGGTTGTGGTGTGTGTTAGAACTCGAAGTTGCGTACAACACACACTACTGTATTATTCAAAGAGAAGCGTACTGTGGAAGCTTAGGGTGTTACAGATACAATAAAATTGGGGCATATGAAACTCATTCTAAATAGTTTCATTGATAGAAAATGGAATTTTTAAATATTAAAAAGGAACTGAGAACATTTCTTCATGGATGCAATGAGACGAACAATGGTCGATTCAGACTCTGGAGTGATGATGAATATCAAAATCTATAATATCCATACTTTAGGATACAAAATAGGATAAAAAATGGTTGCATATACTGGATAATAAGAAAGGGAGTAGTGTTTCAGTTAATTGATGTTCTAAGGAAAAATGGTAATTTTAGCCAATTTTTTCCTCTGCAATGTTTGGCCACATTATTAGCCAAACTGTGCACCAAACATGCATGGTAATCTAGGCTAAGGGAAATATTTCATGGTTAGGCCACACATTATAGAAACCATGCATCAACTTAGTGAAACAATTCAGTCAGAATTGTAGGCAATCTCGCAAGGCCACACATCCCACTCCGCATAGTTAGATCAAACCATACGCCCTACTGCTTGTCTATATCTTGCACAACAGGTTTAAAAATATTTGTGCGGCCTGCCTCTCATGGGTTATGTTAACAATGAAATGTGCAATTTTATCCCAAATTGATGGGTTTTGATCTTTGAAAAAGACCTAGATATCCCCTGAGACCATTACAAACTCAGTAGGCATCCATATTAGGTCCGTAAATGTAAATTTTTCAAAAATGTAATGGATCCATATGTGAGTCAAAAATGAAATTCTTACATCCTGCACATGCGTTACAGGCCTGGTTCTACATGTTCCCATAATTTTTAAAACTATAAATGGTTTGATCAATATGTAAGTCAACAAATTAGTAATAAATAATTAATTTTTTTGCAATTAACTCTAATGGATAATATTATGGGATACTTATGTTTAGAAATTTTATAAAATAATGAATATTGGGTGTTTAAATATATTTATAATTTCTGTATGGTTTTTCACTTGTATTATCTAATCCTAATTCCCAAAATTGATGAACTATTCTATGATACCAAATATTAGAACCTTAATTTTCTTAAATAACAATTACATCATTTAATGATATACTACATAAAATATATACAAATCCAATATATGTTGGTATAATTCCATGGGAAAATTAATCTCATACATAACATGAAAATAATAATACATAATCATTTATTAATATTCTTCCTCTTTATCTTGATAAATCCCATGCTTTCTTTAGTACATGTAGTCACTTGAGGAAATACATCAATGAAATCGGTGACCATACAGCCTAGTAATAGGATGGATAAGGTCATGAATCAATATAACATGGGTGAGAATGATCATCCTAATGATAAAATAATCATAATATAATAATCATTATAATTAGATGGAACATTAGTAAATGTCATGGAATGTGGGAATGAATAAAAATGAAACATCATCTCTTATTGGTCAAATACCACACAATGTTGTGACCAAAGATAACATCATGTCCATGCATAAATTATGTGCATAATCATACCATCATCATTTGGAAAAAATTCTGAAATAGGTTTCTTAGATATTATAGATTATATCATGATATATATCACATGAACCAATGCATTGGGGGATATATAATTCTATGCCCACTCATCACATCATAACATTTAAACAATCATGCATGCTACATAAAATGTATAACAATAATAACCATAATATAACCTAGGTAATTTGATGTATCACCTAAGTATTTCATAATGAATCATTAATAAATAATTTTTTGGTTACCAATAGGAAAATTAAGATCATATTTTGTTTAGAAATCATCACTCTTGAGTGATGAAGAAATAACTCAAGAGGAGACAAGATATGCTTTTGAAAGAAGATTTATTTTGGAAAATATTTATATTATTCATAAAATAATGTCTGGAAACATTAATATACCAGAAAGGAAAATGGAATAGTATTGAAATTATATATAAATAACATTAATGGAACATCTATTTTTAAATTTGGTGTGAAATAGGGAAATCCCAAAGAAAGAGAGTTGCATTTTAGAATCCTTGTAACATATGTTTGAATATGTTCTGCAAAAGAAATTTATATACTATATAATCATATTAGATTAATTATTTACTAAATTCATAAATTATTCTACATGTTTTTTATTTTTTATAAATTTATTAGTCATTTTTACCAATTTCAATAAGTTATGAAGATCTAATTTTTCTTTCTGGGAGTACGCGTTTCGTGATATATAGTGAGTTCCCTTGAGTAACAATATGGGAGATAATGTCAAATAGAAGTGAAACTAAATTAGTGAAATGAAATTTTATTAATATATTTCAATATATTTAAATTTTCCCATATATCAATTTTAATATATTTATATGATTCATTAGATAAAATGTTATTAAAAACGTTTATTTTGTTTTGTTGTTTTTACAATATTCATGAACAAGAATCATTTTATTTAATATTATGTTAATATATTGTTTCCAATATATGATAAAAGTAATAATATCTCTATTAAAATATGATATAAACTTAATAATGCTTTTATTCCCATCCTTTAATGTGGTAATGGATAATTAAAACTCATCATCTGTAAAGGCGGTGAATCAACACATCAAGGATGATGGTTTAATTTTAAAAATAAAAGTATGAGGGAAGGTATTTGAGGATGTGTGTCCATCATTAAAATATAATTCCAGTATATATATAATAATATGTTATAATTTCACTTTTTATAGGGGATTCTAAGAGTGAATCATTCTTTAAATGGAAGTAAACGAGAATGATGGATAATTTAACCTCTTGAATGTTGTCTCCTTTGGAACCTCCTTAAAGAACATGTATTTTCTATTTTTGGAGACCATAATATCTTGGATAGAATTTAAAAAAAAACTACAAGGAATATAACGTGTGATGAGAAGAGGTGTTGAGGTGTGGTATTTATTGGGGAGGAAATGGGTGCTTTTTTATTAATTGTCTCATTAGTTTATTATTTTGGCCCATGAATATCAATAATGATGATTATTATAGTTAAATATAGTAATGGGTGTATTATATTTTGAACAAATAGATTCTTACAACATGAATGACATAAATATTCATGTATTCAGTTTAAAATGTTAAATACCTAAAATTTTTGTATTTCACTATTCACACAAATTTCATCTACATTAGAAAATTCCCAAAAACTCACCCTATCTATTCTTTGATGTATAAATTACAAAAATGGACTCAAATTAATTAAAATAACATATAAATATGAAAATTTTATTTTTGAAACTGTTTCATTAGTTATTTAATAAATAAAATTCTTAATATTATAACTCATTTTATGACACATTGAAAAATTAATTTAGGTTTCATAAAAATATATTATAATTATAGTAAAAAAATTAAATTTATGAATTTATTCTTTGATAGTAAATTTTTTCTGAAGTAATTATATACCATATAAAATTTTAATTAAATAAATACATTTCCAAAAAAAATCTAAAATTAATTTAAAATTTTCAAAAAAGATATTTACTTATACTATGATATAATTATATCATATATTTATCTAAATATTCACATATTTTAATTATACATTCATAGGTGATAATACTATTCAGTTAGACATATTTATATTTCTAATTCTCATAGTACTATTTCGATGGTTAGGAAAATATTCCATCAACATAGGTTTCTTAATTTTATTAAAAACCATTTGTTTCTTTATATATTTATAAGAATAATTTTTCATTTGGTTCTCTATCTTATCTATGTGTTTATTAAAATATAAAATAATAATAATAATTGAAATTTCATGGATATAATTTGGGGTTATTAAACTCAAATTCCAATACCTAAACACTTAAATAATTCCACATCAATGGTTCTCATAACATTTGAACATAGGAAATAATCCATGTATTGGGGAATTTATTCATATAATGACCATGTTTTCCACATATACAATATTAAACTGTTAGTAACATCATAGGTTTAACTTTTCTCCCATGTGTTGTTAACCATACTCTTAGTTTTTGTTTAGGAATTACATTCTTTTTTCTCTCTTTTTCCCCACATGAAAAATATTCTAGTTCCATTAAATAATTTTACATGCTTCCACTTTCCATTTTATTGAAATTTAAAAAAATTAATATTCTTTTGTTTATCATCAATATAAGATTAACATCAATGAGATTACCCAAAAGATCAGATCCAAGTACTCTTGGACCACCAAATTTATAAATAAGAAAGAAGAGCAGAGACAGCAGAGAGGAGGAGAGACAGAGGTTACAAATCATAATAGTCATATTCATCACATTCGAGGCGGGGAAGCATCAATTATCACCTCCTTGCCATCCCTAGGAATGGGAAAATTCTGAGTGTCTGAGTCTGTGGGAGGATCACTGTCCCTGGTGGCAAGCTCTGGCGGGGGTGAACCTTTCAAATTCACCTTACGTCGGCAAATATTGGAGGGGTTCCCACGCATCCCACACTCCTTACATGTAATGTTTTTATGGCATAATTCCAAAGAATGCCCCAAAGCCATGCATTTAGTGCAAAAAAGTGGCTTTTTTCATATTCAACATCAATAAGAATTTGATCAGAGGAAATATAAATCGTTATAGTGTCAATGAGAGTGGATCTAAGATCGACTTCCACTAGCATTCGGGCAAAATGCCCATACCTGACATCTATCGTCTCCTTATCAAGATGGATGGGTGTTCCAATCACCGTTCCAATATCATGCAGGATTTCTGGATGCCAAAGAATCAAATTTGGCCCATGGAGACGCACCTATACCTAGGCGAAGACATTTCTAACATTGGAGACGTTAAAGTCTAGTGACCATTCATGCAGATGAATCCATCCCGGCTTTAGAAACATGGACCCAAAACCCCAAGCTTTAAGCTTCACGTCAACTGATGGAAACAAGCAGTGAAAGAATCCCCGCCCTAAGGATACACATTTCAAGTTATCATAACACCATAACATCGATATCCTATGAAATAGATCTTCACATTTCCAGGGCAATGCACCTTTTGGAAGAATAATGCGAGCAATCAATGAGTTCTCACCTAAATCCAGTCTTTCAACAATCACACTAGGATTGGCCTCAACATGGTCTAATAAGCCCTTTAGGAGAATCCTCCGAGGATCCTCATTCTTTTTCATAGCTGTGGAGGCCTTTATAACATCCACAAAGGATCGCTTCCCACGCACCGTGGACAATCCCAAGGGATCCTGCAAAAGTCCAAAATTCCCAGCCAAAGAGGTAGTCCCCAAATCATTTGCCCGCTGTTCAGAGGGATTTCCGGTCATCCCTTTGGCACAAAAGCCCTTCGCAGCAGCCCCAACCATGAGAGAATACTCCCGAGCACCATCCCAATCCACACCAACCAGAATCCGAGCAGCCCCCCGAATCCCAAGCAGCCCTAATCAGAATACCAGCCACAAGCTTTTGATCAGCCCCAACCGCTCCATCCCCGGATTTCCAAGAATCAGCCTCGCCGGCATCAGGCACCACACGCACACCAGGTGGAAAGCACACCGATTTGCGCATAATCGACGACACAGAGGACACCACGCCGCCGAGGACCACCTCTTCACCGATCTGTCGCGAGTCTAGGCAATTGAATCCGAGGAAATCAGGATAAACCATCGTCGTACGAAACCCTAGCAGTAGCCGCCATCGCGGATCGCCTCCCGATTCCCTCTCGCGTCCGCCATCTTCAAGTATCACATCAATGAGATTACATCCTTCAATTTTTTATGTGTTTGTAAATTAAATTATGTTCTATTTTTTAATCATAAATCTATATATCTAATTTGAATAATTAAATTTTTATTAAATATAATCCCATTATATTAGGAATTTTATTTGAAATATCATTTAATTTCCAATCACATTTTCTATTATAATTCTTTCTATTATTTCCCACCATTAATTAAGAGATTAAAAACTAGATGCGAATGTATTAACTAATACAAAAACAAATGCGAAACATACAAACATGGGAGGAATAACTTGTAAATAATAAGTATATCCTGACACATGAGTCTCTAGGTTTCAGTCTTGTTTATCCATTGTAATGTTTGCTATTAGGTATTCTAACATGAAAATTTTATGATGTACATCATAAGTGTTCATAAAGAGTTTTTGAAATTCCAATTCATATTCCCTATAGTGTCAAACATGGTGTACAATTATATCCATTGTCATGCAACATGTGGTGAATGCTTCCATCTCAATGCACCATTTATAGATTGGATAACCCTTAGTATAACTATTCTAGAACCAATTCCAATAGTTATATACAAAAAAGGATTCAGTTTCATGTAATCAACTTACTATATTCTTCACCAAAATTACATGATATTTCCTTCTAGTTGTAATTTTCAGTTGAATCATCCATAGTGTTCTGCCGAATTTTTTCTCAACATAGTTTAGAAATTTCAACAAATTTTTTATCTGATACCAACTATACTGACCTAATCCTTCCACACATTTTATTATTATTTTTAACAAAAACAACTATTAATTATAACCCTAACGATCATGAGGCCTATTGTACTGGGAATACTATCATCATAATACATCAAATAGAGAATAAAAAATATTCATTATTCCAATCTCTATTACGATATCTGAAATCCTTTAAAGGTCCAACAGATGCATGGGATAATAGAGGTAATACATAGAAAAAAAGGGAATATTTAAAAGGATGAGTAAGGGAATAAAGATGAAAATTATAACGTCTGATTCAATGGTATAACATGATATCCAAAAATGGAAGGATAATGAGTAATCACATAAAATATTAACATAAAGAACATGGTATCATAAGATCATGGTGAGATAGGATACTGGAGACAATATAAAACATGACATTAACACAAGTCAATGATAACCACAAAGACAAAATCATATGGTGGAGAGAATCCCATAATGGATTTGGTATGCTACCAAATCACATACATGATGTATCATGAGACAAAAACATTACCCTATGAAAATGGGTGCTATATAATATCGGTTCCACGAATCACATTAATTTCATGTATATGCATATGTGTTCCATATAATTATATCATTCATAAGGAATAAACATAATAATTACCCATTAAAATAAATTGGATTCACAATCATGTCTCATAGTGTAATCAAAAAATATTTCTTAAAGAAGGAACATGATAAATGATCATAAGAAATTTATTATACCATCAAATGGAATGAGAGTGTGATAAGAATATTTGTAATAGACATATATAAATAATTTATAATCATTCCATAAAATTAATCATTTTATTGTTGATGAATAAAACTTTTAAAAATATAAAAAATATTCATGACGAATATAACCCTTCCATATTGGAAATCACTTTTAAAAAACTAAAAATTCACAAAATATGATGGAAAAAATATTATATGAAAACAAAAGTGGGAAATTATAAATTAATATTCAAAAAAATAATTTATTTGATTTTGGGTAATTTTTTACATGTCATATAACTTATAAGAATAATTATTTTAGCACTATTGTTAAATTGATAAAAAGTACCACATTCGAAAAATGAAAAATATTCCATTAATACCATTTCTTAAAATTAAAACATGGGTAAAGATTTATAAAACAAATCATTTTATGGTTTCTATAAACATCATGGATATTTTATAGAAAATATGGTTATATAAGAATCATGATTTTTTAAATGGAGAGGGAAATGAAGTTGTATTATCTTAAAACTATTTTCATAATCATTTTATGTACCAAATAGTGGAAAATATTTCCATTAAATGAAAATTTCATTGATTAAAAGTAGATATGAAAAATTAATGTTTTTATTAGATAATTATAAAATAATTTCATAATATGGAGATTCAAACATAAAGAAAAAAAATTAAAATAAGACTGAAACACAAACCATTACAGCTTTGGTATCTTTTGAATCGCTACTCCAATGATTTATGTAGATGATTTATAACATAAATTATATTAAAAATTGATTTTTTCATGATATAATGGGAATCGTTTTACAATATATATCATATAAAAGATGTTATGAGTAAAAATAACATGCGTCTCTCAGAAGGAGGTTCTGAGGCAGGCCTCTTACCTCATGTCCCTGATTTTTTGATTATATATTTTATTCACTATATAACGAACTTATATAAAGTTAAGGGTTTGATAAAAAAATTTACTGGGTTATTTCATTTTACTGAAATAATTTACATCATTTATTTTAATACTGTTCTTCATTACATAATTGGGTATGTCTATTTCAGGTGTTTTGAGGTTGCTCGACTCATAATTTCATAACGGTTTTGGTTTGTTGTCTATGGTCAAAGGGTAAATTACTACATCATGTAAATAATAATGTTAAATATATAATAATTATTTTAACTCATAAATTATAATTTTAAAAATAACTATTAATTATGGTTATTAAAAATGACAACGATACAGTCAAGGAGATGGTTGGTCGTACATATGCTTTTGTAATGAATATTTTTAAACGATCATGATGGAATAATCTAGTGTTATTTTATAATTTTATAATTATTATTTTATCATAATTATTGTAATATGTCTCTAAATACACTTACATAAACCATATATGTGATGAGGTAATAAAAAATGATTCCCATTGCTCCACGTTGCAGTAGTCTTCCATAGACACAAACAATGCCATCAATTTTACATGGATGGAAATTCAATAATTTATACGATATATTAATTTTATAAAATTATTAATGTATAATTAATATCATATATACATATTATATCAACAATCATGAACACATGTTAGAGGAAATTATGTAAAATGAGTAACATCGGTTTGTGAGGTGGTAATTTCTCGCACACATGAATGATGGTTTAATTTCCCATTTTATGGAAGAAGATATATATGATTATTTTACAATAAAAATATAAAAGTTAATTATATAGGAGATAATAGTTTCATTATATTTTAATAACTTAATGTTGAAAAGGTTTAATTTAAAATAATGATCAATGTAAAGATGATTACCTTCGCATAGATGAACCTCATTCAGATATCATATTAAAGACCCTAAGGTTGGTCCTCTTGGAAGACCGAAATATATAGATATGTATAAGGATTTTGGGGAAATATTTTTGTAGGGTATGTTCAAGGAACATTTCTTGATAAGTGTTACTAAGGATGTGAAGTGTGTGCTTTTGGAAATTCCCAAAACTATTCAAAAATGTGAAACCATTCTCAAACCAAGTTCTTCCAAAATTGGAAAATAAAGTATTGGTGGATACATAAGTTTGATAAGCACCACTAAATTTTCAAATAAATATGTTCTAAATATTTCATTAGTTTTAAATCATTTTTTAACCCCCCTAGGAAACCAATTTTAACATTAACCAGGGTAACACATTTTTATTATTTTAATTAATGATTATGAAAAAATAACTTATAATTATTATATATTATTAATTTTTATTAATATTTCCAATATTATATCAATTTTATAAAATTTAATTTACATAATTTGTATAATTTAATTTTAAAATACACTCTTAAATGTGTCAAAAAATTGTTTTTCAAGAAATGTATTTTTTAATAATAAGATAATCTTATAATAACTATATAAAAAGTAATTAAAATATATTACATTTAAATTAACATTTAAATATATATAATATATAAATTTCATTTAAATCATTCCACATTAAGAATAATATTATGTAATTAAAATGATGCAATATTATTCACTATATAAATGTTTTTAGAAAAATGCGTTTTTAAGCCTAAAAATAATCTTATACCAAAATCATGTATAAATATGGTTTAAATAAAATTAAATAAGTGAAACATTACTATATAATTATTATGTTTCTTTTAAAGAAAATCAAAAATATATTTTTCTTTTAAATTAAATAATGTTTTTTAATAAGTTTTATTAGAATTAATATTTTCACTAATAATGGAAAAATAAAAATTTTCCAAAAAATATGAAAATTTAACCCAATAAAAATATTAATAATATTATTTCAAAATTTATATTAATTTTATAATATCATGTTTCCAAAAGATCAAAAATTAATGAATGTATTTTCTGACAATAATTATCTTTTTTGTGAAGGAAGCATATTTTTTTGATGAAAAAATGCCTTCAATAAAAATTTTGTACATATTTCATTGGAATGTATTAATAAATTTATACTTAGTAGGATATTTAAATATATTCCATAATGTATATGATAATCTTATTGGGCATCCGATTAATAGCTTCGATATATTAGTTATGTATAAATTATAATATTTTAATCTTATATAGTGGTTCTTTTAAACTCGGTGTTGTGTTTTGAATATGTTGTCCAACATAGTGTTGTTTTATAATCATGTGATGTTACAAGTTATTCCAATAATTTTAAATAAAATCCAAAAAACATATCAAAAATAAATGTTGGGTTGATTCGTCTAATTATCCATAAGATGTATGGGGTATGTTCCAGTAGTATATAAAAATATTTGATTCAAAAAATAACAAAATGATTTAGATAATGAAATAAAATAATTTCTAGAAATCACTTATTATTATTATTGATGAAAAAGGTGAAACAATACCAGGGAGGCTTAATGTGGTGAATCCTAAGAGAAAACCCTCTAAAAATTTCCACCCATTTATATGGAAGAGAGGAGAGGATAGAAAGATGAATATACCTACTCTCCAATTGAATTTTTGAGGATAACAAGTCTGCAACCTAATTTCTATAACACTGTGTTTGAAGAAAACTAGTATTTGTGTTGATCATTTATTTCTATCTATGGATAGGGAAAGTGGTCAACCAAGTAACACTTATCCGACCTTATAAAGAGTGAAGTATGATTTCCGAATCTGTTTCCATCATGGACGGATCAATTTCACCCCTTCAAAAAATTATGAGGCCATTAAACATAGAATATGATACCATGGATAGAGAGCCTCCTTACCTATAAGATGTACTAAATTAATAGAGGGTCTAATAAGGATGATCATGAACAATACCACCTCCACGCATGAACCCAGTGCAACATGAAAAATCAACAATAATCTTTAATCCACTATTAGGGGGAACCCAATGGATCTAGTGACACTATGTAAGGATTCACTTCAATGAAATATGGGGTTTAGAGATGTGAATGATTTATTTTAGAAATAGGGATGTATCCCACATTTTAATAAGAGGTATTACAAAGACTACCAAATATATTTCTCTCGACACCGGAGGCCTTCATGAGACAAAGATGACCTCACACCAGGATTTATTCTTAGATTATAAGAAAGAGAAAAACCTACAGTCACGAGGAGCCCCTAGACTTCTTTTCCTTGATGTTTCTTATATCTCCCATGAACCGTAGATGAAGAAACCATTACCCACTAGAATCGTGATATGGGAAACCCATGAGGTCACAATACTTTTTCCAAATAGTAGTATCTCATTCATCTTGGTAGATGATATGGGTAGTAGTATCCCCATGAGAGATGCTACAACATGTTCCTTTCAGTGCTAGCCTAATACACTTTCATTTGATATCATAATTAGTTGGGAGTTAATGGTTCCATATCCTCCATATCATAAAATTGAATTTAGGTGGGATATATTTTTACCAAAGAACAGTACCCCATTCACTATTCACCAAATTATCACAAAAGATCCTATGATATACATTCACTATGAAAACACCTCATGGACCTCCCATGAACACACCCTAATCATGATCATAATTCATGTGAATGAAATTAAATAAATCATGTTTCTATGGTTTTAAAATTTTATTGATCAATATTTGAAATATACTTGCTTTCCTAAATGAGATGTTTTGTATTTCGAACCCTGGAAATCCATGAGAATTACCAACCCAGTCGTGGATCCAGAAACCAATTTCATCATGTTCAATGATCCAATGAGAATTACCCAGAATTACTAGGATGTGGTTTTGTAGGGATTTCTAGAAACCAAAAACCCTCTCCCTAAAAAGCCCGATTTTTTACCAATATATATTCATGATAAAGATTCTCTAGATGTTTCACGCAATAATAGCATCCCATACCAATTTATCATACATTTTTGACATAGTGTCTTAAGCACCCCACAAGTTGATTCCACCTTCCTCTGATGACCTCGATATCGACGTGCATGAATAATAATAATGTTTCTCATCAGAATGGGTATCCCAATTGAACAAGATCATGATTTTTAAATCTAAATAACAACATTTTTTATAAACTTAATAAATGAGAGGAAATTCATAGGAATTTAGTCGAGGAAACAACTAAACAATGTTATCCAACCACCATAAGTGAGAAAACATTTTTCAAATTATTAATTCTAATATAGATGTTATTGACTAACCCATAAAAATGTTGAATGTGAGTTAGTATTTGAGATTATATATCTCTCTTGTATTCCTATGTAAAGCATCTATTATGGATCATCAACGACTCTGCAATTAGCTTATAGAACTCTAGTGAGCAAAAAAATAGTAGGTAAATGTTGTTCTTCTCTAGGGTAATATTTTGGCCTCTCCATTTGTAGCACTTTTCCATTAACTAAATAACTCCCCAAAGTGATATTTTAAATCCATTTAAAAACATCACTGTGTAATCTAAAATCATGAGGTGATAAACACACATATAGCCCCCACTACTATAAAAAGTATGAATATATCTATGTAGGAGTCTCTGGTCTAGTAATTTACAAATGAAACCCTGTACCAAAAAATTAATTTGGATAAATCGGTTCCCCTTACCTCATCCTCACTGACCATCATCAAGATGCCATATTTACTTCCCAGGTAATTTATGGGAAGCCATGTAGAACTATATCACCTGAGAAAAAGTTTAGAGACCCAATTATGTAATCCCACACAACCCATGACATTGAGAATGATGTTCCATACAATTTTTTATTGGTTTTATCCATATCAACATTGATGAAAACATCGGCACAAGAAAATTTAAGGTTGACGCCCCCGGTCATATCTTGTGCAATGTCGATTTCACTATGAATAGAGGTACCGTTGATAATCCAATGTTTTTAAATATATTTCCAATTGATAAGAATACCAGATAACTTTTTATCATGATCACTAAATAATATTTTGTAGGAAATTTTACACATGATAATGGGGGGAAATTATCTGAGATATGAGGGGGGTTTTACCTTGGAGATAGCAACCATAATTGTGGAACATGCCAACCATTGAAGGAACCACATTTGATTAAGTCTTGGATCACTCTAATTAGATATTTGATCACTAAATCACACACATACATATAGAAGGATCTCAGGAACTCGTCTGATACTAGGGAGCTCTCCAGATTGAGGCGCACAATCATCTCTTATATCTCAACTTGATGGGGAACTTATCCATGAATCTCGTTGTTAATATTAGACACGACACATGGAAATGAAAGAAAAATTCCAACATTTCCACTTAGATATCCTTCTTACATGCATGGATTGACATTGAAAATAATATATTTTAAAAAGGTCTTGACAATACATCTGATAAATTTTGCATCATTAGTAAATGAGCCATCTTTCAAGAATATATGTAGACTGATGAAGTTTCTCTTATACTTGATGCATGCATATAAATATGGGGTGTTGTGATATCCTTATTTGATCAACATCACCCATGATTGATCCTAAGCCTCCTTATCTTACACAAGATATATTAAGGCCATTTGTTTCATGTTCACATGGGATTCAAAGAGAACATCATTCCAACCCTCCTCAAGTCGATATTCAATAAGACTAGTCTCTTCTATAAGAGAGTCAAGGTCCAGCCAACTAGAGGGCTTTGTGGTGTTCCATGTATAGAGTAAGCCTTTTGAACAACTATGTTTATTAAAAAACTATGAGTTCAATGTAAGGGTAACCCCCAAGAATACTGAACTTTTTAAAGGAAACATCTATCTGAGTTCCATCAAATTGAGAAGAAATAACATCCCCTGTATCCCTCCCCTCATCTAAATTAACATAAATTATAGACTAATCAGATAAATCCCCAGTGATATGGGCTATAATAACATTTGGATACATAGATATAGAATGAATATTTTCCATACACATTTCCCACTAACACAACATTTACAATTATCTCCTTTGATTTTCACACAATGTGATATATTCTCTAGTGTATCCCATATCCATAAGAACTACATGAGACATGAAACATACAAATTCTTGTCTAGATGTTCTTGAATACACCCTCCCACTTTTTTTTGAGACCTTAAAAATAAAATAAAAATCACCTCATACGATCTATAGAGAATGTCATAGGTTGAAGGATCTTTGATCTAACCAAAACATATCCCTCACAAGCACCGGAAAATTTTCATAGACAGTGGAGAATTAGATTGAACGAGAACCAAAAGTGACTTTGAAAATAATAAACTACTTTGAGGTAGAAAACAAGTCCACCATTATAAATTTCCTTCAAAAAATAAAAATAGACAGTTAAGATTTTAGTATGAAAATATTTTCCAACTTGTATTATTCTATTGAAATCTGAGACACTATATGAGTCCTTCTTATGTTTCTAAATCATGAAAATAGTGGAATTATTCTATATAAATTCAAAGGAAATAAAATCTATTATAACATGAGAACAAAAACCCCATGTATTCCATGTGATGAATGAAATAATTTGATTACATTATTCCTTGCATAGGATCATAGAATTGGTGATAATATATATATTGATCTGACAATAGCCAATATTCTTCTAGAATGAGTGCACATACAATCCCAAATGGGTAAAGATATCATTACTATTACTATTGAAGGAAACATTGTCACTAAAAATGTAGGATGTGGATTTAAAAACACATTAAAAGAGTTTTATTGAGGAAGAGTAGATGTAACCAAGGATTTTGGAAAACATATTGTAGAGAGAACTGGTAATAGGGGTGGATAAAACATATATTTTATATGATGATAGATCAAGATGAGAGATAGAGGATTGGTGGGAATTGAAAAATCCATAGAGACCATAAAGTCATGCATTGGGAGAAACCCAATAATTTCCATGAAGACCTCCTCCTTGAAAAAAGTATAAATAGTGTCGTGATTAGGAAGATCAGAAGGATGAGAAATAATATATAGTGGAGAAGGTTATAGGGGAGATTGGATATACAAAATATAATGATAGACCATTGAAACTAAGGCTATGTGGCCCTCATTACCAGACCCCTTCATCGTGGATACCTACAGTTCTAGATAGGACACTAGGATACTAACCTTGAAACCAAAATGAGTCTCCCTTCAAAGAGACAAAAAAATTCCCTAATATATGAAAAGCTGAGAAGAAATAATCTTGAGAAGAACAAAAATTGTGTTGAAACTAAGAAACTAATCAGCCATAACTTATATGAATGTGGGATGGTAGTGGTCTAGATTGTTATATCTACATTAAAATATGAGTTATCAATGAATATAATAAATTAAGTGAAAGAACATCGACAGATTGAAAATAACCATGGCCATCTCCAATACTTCAAATAGTGGAAATGTTGATGAATGTTAAGGGAAGTGAAGGATTATTAAACTAAACCACTTCTTAGGGGATTCCGGTACTACAAGAACATCTATTGACCACTCTAGGAGGGATATGAAACAAAACATAAAGGTGATTTCAGATTATCAGCAAGGAAATGTGTATGATGAAATCTAAATAAATCACCAATAATATGGTAGGAATAAATTATTATTAAATAATTACATGTAAATAATTACTTGATCTTGAAACTAATACATGGATATCATCACCATTAAAATACCTACATGGACCTCAATAACTAATTTCATAATTATGGAGTGCATAATGTCATATATCATAATCATGTCGTCGATGCCTTCTTCGAAGACATCTATATAAATTGATAATGTATCAAGAAAATACCCAACCTATTTTTTCGCATGATACTTATAAATGAATCAAGGTGATATTTAATTTTGAACCCCTCCTTTCACTTAATAATTCTAATGCATTAATCATATGAATAAAAAAATACAACATAGTCAAAAAGTCTTAAAAATAAATAAATATTCATATTAGAGGATCTAACATATAAAATGTCAAAACATTCTCTGACTACAAAGATCATATAACATCAAGATAAAAAATTTGTATCGTATTATTGTACTATATACTTAGTAATATATAAGATTTGGTATAGGATATTGACATAGATAAAAATACATATAATATATCTCTTGAAATGTTTTTGATGAAAATAGCCTTTTTCCTTGAAATAAATTATTTAAAATATGGAACATTCCCACATAGTAATGAAACTATATTCATTGAAAATAAAAAATAAAAAATTTAAATTATGCTTCAAATCATTTAGTGGTTATGTGGATTAGAAATTCAATTATTTTCATACATGCTAAAACATAGATTCCATTCATATTTTTTTTGAAGAACTCAACTATACCTAATTTAGAAAAAGGAAAGAAGATTCATTTTTTACATATTTCATGAAAATAAATTCATGGGTAAAAATATGATGAATAAATAATTGTATTATATTAAAATAATTCATTAAAAATAGATAATATAGACATTAACGAAAAATATTCTTGATCGAGTTGACAAATAAATATAGTTTTACTTAAAAATATTACATCAGTATGTTGAGTAATTAAGGTGAGAAAGAATAAATGTTAAATCATAATTTCACAAAAAAATATAGGAGAATAAAATATATTTTATTTTATATATAAATATCAAATTATTACCAAATATGATACTTAAATGTATAGAATCATAAATAATAATGGGATTGAGAAATAAACAGTTACCTTTCATCAAACACCCATCGTATATGTTATAAATTCATTTATAATTAATATAGATATATTATTAATCGATTCTGAAGACACATTATTGTATATCATACCATATATGATTTATGTATATCATTTTATTACATGTTCACTAAAAAGACTATATTATGATAATGGTTTTAGGTGATAACTGCTTTATTTTTAATTTATGTTTTTTTGGTAGTTTGGATCTTTGTAATTGGATAATGGTACCATCGTATACATAATATTATTGAAGATATAAATATCTTATATATTAAATATATATCTATATATATATATTAATTCATCAAATAAATATAGAGATAGAAAAATTAATTACACCTTTCACGGAGATGGTAGGTCATATATTCACATAAAAATGTTTTCACGATATAATGGATAGAGTTAAAAAGATGTAAATTATACTTCTACATTTGAACATTATAATAAAATCATTTGTAATATATATATTTATTAAATCCATCATTTTAACCATCCATGTAAATTGGAGAAAAAAATTTAAACTGCTACGTAGAGATGGTTAGCTGTACGTATGAACAAGTGATGTTTTTGTTTTCCATAGGATGGAAAGATAGTTGATAATGGTTATTAATTGATAATAATAAAAAATTAGTATATTTATGGTAAAAAGATTAATTATTTTACAATGGAAATCAAGTATTGTGAAAAGTTAGTATGATAAAAAAATAAAAACACTCGATTAATAGTTATAGCTCATTGTTGTAAAATATCTTTTGGATTACAACTGAAGCCCTGAAATGATAGTATTTTTAAAAAAATTATGAAATTGGATTCATTGAAGGAATATTTTAAGGTGTTATTATAGAACATGGATTCCATATAAGGCATTATAAATATGAGAAACAGAGGTGAAGAGGTTCCATTTTTTAATTAAGCAGAGCGGCACATCTAGAATTACAGAAAGTATAAGATTAATTAAAAGTAATTTTCATGGAAATTTTAAAATGTTGATATAATTCAAATATAATATTATTATAAGTAAAAATACTAACATAAAATAAAATATTGTCATGTTATAGTAATGAATTAACCCTTATATCTTAATTTTATACCCAAATCTACCGTTTTGGAAATTATTGTGATTTTGATGTTTTATGAAAAATTAAGTGTCCTAGATTTTAATATAACACGTAATGTGACCCATTGTAACACCCCAAGATTTCATAGTATGTTATTCCTTCAAAATAATTCAATAACTTGCACTACACGCAACACCGAGTTCAAGCGCACCATGACTTACCAAACAAGATGTTCAAAAGAGGTTATGAATAGTATTAACTAAATATTAAACTTTATATAATCCTTATAATTTTAGAATCCATATTATGAGTTTCTTAGACATAATGTAAGAACAAATTCATTTTCAGTATTACACTTTTACCAACTTTTAATAGTGAACCCTTTTTAAATACAATATTTTAAGCTTTTTGACTAAATGGGGAAATCAAAAATTTAAAATGAAACATCTCATGCTTCCATGGTATGCTTTCCTTTGAATAATACAGTAGCGTGTGTTGTACGCAACTTCGAGTTCTAACACACATCACAACCAATCAAACTAGCCGTTATGAATAGTAATACCTACCTTTTGAAATTATATATATATATTATATTTCAAAATGGACTTCATTTTTGGATTCGGATTATCGAATTTAGCCTAAGGTCAAATTTTGGTACTTTTCGGATAACTTTCATATTTTGATGAATAGTGAAAATTACTAAATTTTAATTAAAAACAACTTTTATATCAAAATAATTAATAGTGATAAATTATTAATTTAAGTGGTTCTAAATTATATTTAGAATATATTTTTACCATTTAATACAATGTTAGTCATTGTACATAATTTTACAATTAAACCGGACATAAACAAGTGTCAATCTTTTGATAGTTATTATCTCTTAAAAACACGCTTTTTTGTTTTAACAACAGGAATTAATTTTAAATTAATTTCTGCCACTTCTGTGTTTTGAATTTGGAAAAATGTATTCCATATTTAGAATCAGGATTTTAAAATTTTGTAAATAGGTAACATTTATTTTTAAAATTTTTGAATAATTACTGCGGTAAATATTTTATTTAGCTTGGTTAAGTGTAAATCCGGTAAATAAGGGTTAAAAAATAATATTATAATAATACTAAATTAACCTAAAACGTGTCCTAACCTTATTTGTGGATAAATGTCCTACCATGGGCATATTTGGGTCGATTTTGGGACCCCATGGTGCCACTTGTAAGTGATAGGGACACTTTATTTTAATTAAGTTAAAATAAGTACAAAAATGACATAAGCATATATCTTTTAGAAAAACAATTTTTACATAAGGATATATATGTTGGAGTTTCGACTATAAATATTCATTATAAAGCTAAAAAGATTTCCTACATAATTATATTTTATTTATTATTTTTAGATATTAAATAATTTAATTTATTTATGACACAATGATGATGCAGTAATTACCAAAATAGTAAAAAATTAAAATAATTGATATTATAAATACCCAAATAAATATAATTTGAGACTTTTAATGATTTACAAAAATTTTATAGGATAATATGACATATTAGGATTGATTTAATTGACTTTTTTAAAGGTAATCATTCTGTTATAAGATTCACAAAAATCAACTATTGAATAGTGTCAAAATTGACATAAAAGTGTTTTTAAAACAAATATTATATTATTAATTGATATTAAATTCCTAAAAATCTAAGGTTCGGCCAAGAGACTTATATCATGATAGGTGTATCATTAATGGACCACTTGGGGGTCTCTTGGACATATATAGTAAGTTTATTTACTATATAATATAAAAATACAAAGTGACATGGTAAATGTCAAAATAATTAACTAAGAGTTAAAACTAAAATATAAGGTTAATATAGTAACCCAAACCTGTATAAATTATATTTTTTGAATGTTTTTAGACCTATCCCCAACTTAACCTTTTATTAATCAACTTTTTAGCCATTAGAAACCGAATATGAATTTATTATAATTTAATATTTCTAGTTTTTTCAAAGGCGCCCCTCACCCCTCTTATAAAAGGGCACTCCTCCTTCTCATTACTTAACACATTGAAAGCCTTTTGGTTCGGCCAAACTCTTCCCTAATACTCTCCCAACTTCCCTCCCTACAACCTAGAGGTCTTAGTTTGATCATAAAGCCAACCTAAGGAGCCCTTTTGATCAAATCAAAAGGAAGAACTCAAAGAAGAGGTAATGATTTCACCACCCTTTTTCAAGTTCCTTTCTTCTTCCATTTCTTCCATCTTTGTTATTACCATTCTAAAATAATAACTCCAGTATCTTATATATACTATGATGTTATTATAAATATGGTACAACCATATTCAGTATTCTATCCATCCTTTTAATAACATGTCACCATACGTGCGTACGTACGACTTACCATCTCCACGTCGTGGTGTAATTGTTATTCAATAAATTATAATTTGGATGGGTATAATAATGATATGTAACTAATGTAAATAATAAATATAACATGATAATGATTCTTTATATATGTTATACCATCCAATTATATATTATTTTAATATCAAAATAATGATATTGTCTCTCGTGCGTACGTACGGACTACCGTCTCCACGAACGCGATGAGATTCATTCTCCCTCGTATCCATTCAAGTATAATTCTCATTTTATGATTAATAATAGTATCTAAGGACTTGATATCATTCTGGATATGATTAAGATACAACCTATCCATGAAAAACATGGCTTACATAACAAAATATAAAAAAGAAAATGAGAATGTTAACACCCGAAACGACGATAATTCTAAAATATTATTAACAAAGCAATGTTAAAAGATCATATATGATATCATATTAATATATATGATTCTTGTATAATTTAATAACAATTATTTCACCATTATACAGGATGTTAACCTACCCCAACCAAGGAAAAGTACAAGGTAAGGATTTATTTCACAATCTCTTCATTATCCGAGGATGTTTATACGTAATAATCTACTGGGATTTCTTTATCATCCACATCCATGTTTCTTCGAAATGTATTTCAAAACATTTTTACTATTTACAAAGAATATGGGTTAAATTCAATTATACACTTATGTGTTTTTAATGTAATCTTTCTGTAGTTTTCCAAACAAGACACTTTTTACCTTTCGACAAATTTAAGGTAAGAATGTTTTTTTAACTTATACGGCGGGTGCAGATATTTACCGCCGTTATAAAATCATCAAAGTTTACCTTACAAGCTTATAAGAATATTTTAAAAGTAAATATTTTATTTTATAATTATGTTACTTTTAAATGATTTCAAAATGAATATTTTAAGAATTTTTGAAAGGTACTCTTTATCAAGATCATAGTTTTAAATGTTTTAAAGATTTATCTTTCTAAATATTTTTAATTATTGTCCATGTTTTCAAAATGATTTTAAGGATTTATTTATACGGACATGAAGGTTTTGAAATGATATTTCGTTTCAAAAGTTTCAAAGTGGTATGGGACACTTTGATTCAAAAATATCTTTTAAATTACTTCCTTAATAAATGTGCGACTTTTAAATGATTTCAAAAAAAGAGATATTTCTCTCAAATAGTTTTGATTTCATCTATGTCAACATCCTTTGATGGATTTTAAGTTTATTTGAAGTTGATTTATTATGATACAAAACTTCCATATTGTTTTGAATTTTTTGTGATGTGTTTGACTGTGGATGTGTTATTCTTATACCATTCGTGGTTTATGGATGAAGTATTTACATTTCGTATGCTAGTTTTAATATGAATGTTTATGTTATGTTTGAACCTTTTCATATGGGAATGCATTGGACTTAATATGTGACGAGTGGAGCCCACTGTAGCTCTCCGATGCATTAGTAGGTCTCATGAGACAAACTAGTGTCTTGGAACAAGGCCTTGATAAAATCTTATTTGTAGTCTTGGCACGAGGCCTTGGATATGTGGTTATGATAGTCTGGAATTATGCATTCCATCATTATGAATGTGGTTATTGATATTGCATGTGATTATTCGATTAGTAGAATATCCATGTGAATAAGTAAATGGCATTATTTCATTTTATTTTTTCCATACTATGTTTAAGTTCATGTTTAAAAGTATTTTGTTTTAGTTATACATTGCCTTAAATGTTTATTCTTATTTATGAATGTTTCTGCTATATTGCTATCCTTACTGGGCATTTGAGCTCACCCCTTTTCTATGTTTTATTTTTCCCAGGATGTGAAGAAGTAATTTATGAATGACCTGCAGGGATAGTATTTGGGGATATGAGTGTGGGATATGGAGACTAAGTTGTTGTAGTAGTTTTTCACTTTATGATGTAATGTAAAACTTTATGAATATATTTAGTGTTTCCAAGGCTACTAAACCAATCGGTCTTTCGAGATTTGATCCTTCTTGTGATCATGCCAATGTTATGTAATAATGCACCGACTCTGGGTAACTGGGGTCGGGGCATTACAGTTGGTATTAGAGGAAGTTTAGTAAAAACCTTGGAAGCTAGATTTAGATAAACTCTGATTAGAGCACATAGACCTATGATGAACTTTGAGGATTAGTATAGAAGAACTTCCTAGAATTTTGGTATTGTAGAGATTTTGTGAGTTTTCCGAGCAATACATCCATGTCTGGAAATGAGCAGGTAGAGACGACTCTGTCATAGATGTACCTAGGGTTAAAACCCAAAAACACCGCTTTGATCTAGACTCGAATGGGAACTGGTGAACAACAACGGGCCTTACTTCACTCTTGGTTACGTCACTCCCGGGGGATATGCTTAGGATAATTCTCATTTTCATTACAAACCATTATGAAGGGTTTATGAGTATATACTTTCTCAAAGGAGACATTTTTATGATTATGGATTATATACATAAACTATTTAATTTATGTTATGTGTTTTACAAGTTTGGGATTAGGTATTGTTATTCATAAACTAATCTAGTGTATTCCATTGTTTAGAAATGGCGCCCAGTAGAAGGAATGAGAACTCCAGCAATGCACATGATCCAAAGAGAAAGAAGGATCATATCTTTCATGGTCTTAAGAAAGAATTTATAAGAGAAATAGTCTCCCATGTATTATCATCATATGAAGAAATAATATCATGTGTTGATAAGATAAGTAAAGATTTTACTGAGTCCTATGGCTTTGAAGGGAAGAAAGAGAAGAAAAGGATGGAAGAGAGAAAGATGGATAAAGGGAAGAGAGAAAAGAAGAATTTTTCCATATGAGATAACTATGGGAAGAAACAACCTGGAACTTGCCTGAATGGAATGTGAGAGTGTGGAGGAAAAGGGCACAAAGTACATGACTGCAAGGGTAATAAAATGGTTTCAAATGTACAATGCTTCATTTGCAAGGAATTTGGACACTACGCGAACCTATGTCCCAGTAATTAGACTATGCCGCAAATGATGCTATTGGATAATAATCAAGTTATGATACTACCACAGATGAAGAGGAATAATTAGAGTTCTTGTGTTGATTATGTCATTTGAGTGTTGTATCAACAATTTACTTGTTATAATAATTATGGAGTATATAAGGATTGTACTGCAGTACTATTTCATTAAGGACTTGAGATTGTGTGGAATAAAGAAAAGTGACTCAATATCAGAATAAATGTTTGGAAACTATATGGTTGAGAGAATGATAAACCATAATATAGTTCTGATACCGAGGTAGTGATTTTGGAATAATACATGATTGATTTGGTTAAATTATATTGGATATTCTTGACTACATTGAAACTGATTAATGATTTGTATATTCCATCATTGTTGGGGTTTAAACCATTTTTGGATTGAAGGAGTATATCTATTATACATTAAGGAATAAGGGATCCTGAATGTAATCAATAAGGTTTTATGGTAATTCAGGATGTTTCAGTGTTTTAAAATAATAAATGATGAAGGTGTTCACATGTTATTACGCAGAAAAAAGGATCTTAATTGTGTTTACCTTCCTTATAAATTTTGGACTGAAGTATTTTGGATTGTTCTAGTTTGGAATATTTAGGATTGCCATAAAAGGATAATCCGGAGGTCGGGCGGCAACCCGTCGCGTCCAGCAAGGCCCCGAGACTTGAACCCACAACCGAAGAGCGACAAGGGTGTACCACCTACCACTGACCCACGTGATGTCCTGGATTGAATAATGTCTTTTTTTAATGGTTCTACTAGATGAATTATAAATTCATTTTTTAACCCTATACGAATAGGATAAATAGAATATTATTTTTAAGGTCTATTATCTTTTAGAGTGAAAAATGAGTCTGTAGTAGAAATTAGTTAAAGGATGGAACTCTACTTGTCAAGAATATATTTTTTCTTCTTCTCTTATTCTATGAAGAAATTAAATCTTATACATTATTTAAGGAATCCTAAAACCAAAAATGTGTTATCCTAATACCCTATGTTTTGTTGAACCGATGGTATTTCAAATCATCATAGATTGATGAATTTAAGGACCTCAATTTTAAACTTGTTTGTGATTGATGACATCAATCACTACCTATAAATATTTACGTTTTTTCTCCAATTATATGTCTCTAATTTCCACCAATGTTCTTCTAATCGAGATCATAATTTGGTGGTGACCCTTTCATTTCTCTTTTCCTCATTTTAAGACTAAATTTTAGTAACCCAATTTCCGATGTGGGTTTTCCCACAAAGATATTTTTTATTTTCAACCTTTTATTTTCGAAGAACAATTTCAAATTGCGAGGACACAATTTATTGAAGGAGGGGAGAATGTAACACCTCAAGATTTCATAGTGTGTTATTTCTTCAAAATAATTCAATAACTTGCACTACACGCAACACCGAGTTCAAGTGCACCATGACTTACCAAACAAGCCGTTCAAAAGAGGTTATGAATAGTATTAACTAAATTTTAAACTTTATATAATCCTTATAATTTTAGAATACATATTATGAGTTTCTTAGACATAATGTAAGAACAAATTCATTTTCAGTATTGCACTTTTACCAACTTTTAATAGTGAACCCTTTTTAAATACCATATTTTAAACTTTTTGACTAAATGGGGACATCAGAAATTTAAAATGAAACATCCCAAGCTTCCACAGTACGCTTTCCTTTGAATAATACAGTAGCGTGTGTTGTACGCAACTTCGAGTTCTAACACACAACACAACCAATCAAACTAGCCATTATGAATAGTAATACCTAATTTTTGAAATTATATATATTTTATATTTCAAAATGGACTTAATTTTTGGATTTAGAGTATGGAATTTAGCCTAAGGTGAATTTTTGTACTTTTCTGATAACTTTCATATTTTGATGAATAGTTAAAATTAATAAATTTTAATTAAAAACAAATTTTTAAATCAAAATAATTAAAAGTGATAAATTATTAATTTGAGTGGTTTTAAAGTATATTTAGAATATATTTTTACCATTTAATACAATTTTGGTCATTGTACATAATTTTACATTTAAACCGGACATAAACAATTGTCAATCTTTTGATAGTTATTATCTCTTAAAAACACGCTTTTTGTTTTAACAACGGGAATTAATTTTAAATTAATTTATGCCACTTATATGTTTTGAATTTGGAAAAATGGATTCCATATTTTTAATCAGATGTTCAAATTGTGTAAATAGGTAACTATTATTTTTAGACATTTTGAATAATTACTACGGTAAATATTTTATTTACCATGGTTAAGGGTAAATCCGGGAAATAAGGGTTAAAAATAATATTATAATAATACTAAATTACCCTAAAACGTGTTCTAACCTTATTGGTGGATACATGTCCGACCATGGTCATCTTTGGGTTGATTTAGGGACCCCATGGTGCCACTTGTAAGTGATAGGGACACATTATTTTAATTAAGTTAAAATAAGTACAAAAATGACATAAGCATATATCTTTTAGAAAAACAATTTTTACATAGGGTTATATAAGTTGGATTTTAGACTATAAATATTAATTAGAAATATAAAAATATTTCCTACATTATTATATTTTATTTCTAATTTTTAGATATTAAATAATGTAATTTATTTATGACACAATGATGATGCAATAATTACCATAATAGTGAAAAATTAAAATAATTGATATTATAAATACCCAAATAAATATAATATGAGACTTTTAATGATTTAAAATAATTTTATAGGATAATATGACATATTATGATTGATTTAATTGACTTTTTTAGAAGTAATCAATCTGTTATAAGTTTCACAAAAATCAACTATTGAATAGTGTCAAAATTGACATAAAAGTGTTTTTAAAACAAATATTATATTATTAATTGATATTAAATTCCTAAAAATCTAAGGTTCGGCCAAGAGACTTATATCATGATAGTTGTATCATTAATGGACCACTTGGGGGTCTCTCAGATGTATATAGTAAGTCTATTAACTATATAATATAAAAATACAAAGTGACATGGTAAATGTCAAAATAATTAACTAAGAGTTAAAACTAAAAGATAAGGTTAATATAGTAACCCAAACCTGTCTAAATTCTATTGGTTGAATGGTTTTAGACCTATCCCCAACGAAACCTTTGAATAATCAACTTTGAAGCCATTAAAAATCGAATATGAATTTATTATAAATTAATATTTCTAGCTTTTACAAAGGTGCCCCTCACCCCTCTTATAAAAGGGGACTCCTCCTTCTCATTACATCACACTTTAAAAGCCTTTTGGTAAGAAAAAACTCTGCCCAAATACTCTCCCAACTTTCCTCAATACAACCTAGAGGTCTTAGTTTGATCAGAGATCCAACCTAAGGAGTCCTTTTGATCAAATCAAAAGGAAGAACCCGAAGAAGAGGTAATGATTTCACCACCCTTTTTCATGTTCCTTTCTTCTTCCACTTCTTCCTTCTTTGTTATTACCATTAAAAAATAATAACTCCAGTATCTTATATATACTGTGATGTTATTATAAATATGGTACAACCATATTCAGCATTCTATCCATCCTTTGAATAACATGTCACCATACGTGCGTACGTATGGCTTACCGTCTCCACGTCATGGTGTAATTGTTATTCAATAAATTATAATTTGGATGGGTATAATAATGATGTGTAACTCATTTAAATAATAAATATAACATGATAATGATTTTGTATATATGTTATACCATCCAATTATATATTATTTTAATATCAAAATAATGATATTGTCGCTCGTGCGTACGTACGGACTACCGTCTCCACGAACGCGATGAGATTCATTCTCCATCGTATCCATTCAAATATAATTCTAATTTGATGATTAATAATATTATCTAAGGTCTTGATATCATTCTGGATATGATTAAGATACAACCTATCCATGAAAAACATGGCTTATATAACAAAACATATAAATGAAAATCAGTATGTTAACACCCGAAACGACCATAATTATAAAATATTATTAACAAAGCAATGTTAAAAGATCATATATGATATCATATTAATATATATGATTCTTGTCTAATTTAATAACAATTATTTCACCATTATATAGGAGGTTATCCTACCCCAACCAAGGAAAAGTACAAGGGAAGGATTTATTTCATAATCTCTTCATTATCTGAGGTTGTTTATACATAATAATCTACTGGGATTTCTTTATCATCCACATCCATGTTTCTTAGAAATGTATTTCAATTTTTTTTACTATTTACAAAGAATACGGGTTAAGGAAAATTATACCCTTATGTGTTTTTAAAGGAATCTTTCCGTCATTTTCCAAACAAGGCACTTTTTACCTTTCGACAAATTTAAGGTAAGAATGTTTTTTTAACTTATATGGCGGGTGCGGCTATTTACCGCCATTATAAAATCGTCAATGTTTCCCTTACAAGATTATAAGAATATTTTCAAAGTAAATGTTTTATTTTATAATTATGCTACTTTTAAATGATTTCAAAATGAATATTTTAAGAATTTTTGAAAGGTACTCTTTATCAAGATCATAGTTTTAAATGTTTTAAAGATTTATCTTTCTAAATATTTTTAATTAATGTCCATGTTTTCAAAATGATTTTAAGGATTTATTTATATGGACATGAAGGTTTTGAAATGATATTTCTTTTCAAAAGTTTCAAATTGGTATGGGACACTTTGATTCAAAAATCTCTTTTAAATTACTTCCTTAATAAATGTGCGACTTTTAAATGATTTCAAAAAAAGAGATATTTCTCTCAAATAGTTTTTATTTCATCTATGTAAACTTCCATTGATGGATTTTAAGTTTATTTGAAGTTGATTTATTATGATACAAAACTTCCATATTATTTTGAATTTTTTGTGATGTGTTTGACCGTGGATGTGTTATTCTTATACCATTCGTGGTTTATGGATGAAGTATTTACATTTCATATGCTAGTTTTAATACGAATGTTTATGTTATGTTTGAACCTTATCATATGGGAATGCATTGGAGTTAATATGTGATGGGTGGAGCCCGCTATAGCTCCTCGATGCATCGGTAGGTCTCATGAGACAAACTAGTGTCTTGGAACAAGGCCTTGACAAAATCTTATTTGTAGTCTTGGCACGAGGCCTTGGCTATGTGGTTATGATAGTCTGGAATTATGCATTCCATCATTATGAATGTGGTTATTGATATTGCATGTGATTATTCGATTAGTAGAATATCCATGTGAATAAGTAAATGACATTATTTCATTTTATTTTTTCCATACTAAGTTTAAGTTCAAGTTTAAAAGTATTTTTTTAGTTATACATTGCCTTAAATGTTTATTCTTATTTATAAAAGTTTCCGCTATATTGTTATCCTTACTGGGCATTTGAGCTCACCCCTTTTCTATGTTTTAATTTTCCCAGGATGTGAAGAAGTAATTTATGAATGACCTACAGGGATAGTATGTGGGGATATGAGTGTGGGATTTGGAGAATATGTTGTTGTAGTAGTTTTTCACTTTATGATGTAATGTAAAACTTTATGAATATATCTAGTGTTTCCAAGGCTACTAAATCAATCGGTCTTTCGAGATTTGATCCTTCTTGTGATCATGCCAATGTTATGTAATAATGCACCGACTCTAGGTAACTGGGGTCCGGGCATTACACCCATAAATGAACCATATATTATATTATTAACCATATAAGATTCAAGTTTCCAAATATATAATTTTTTAAAATTTTAAATTATTTAGTATAATATTATTTAATATAAAATATCATTACTATCATTTTTTGAAATACGTTAAATAATATAATATAATATATGTATAACTGATGATAGATGATTAAAAAATTAGATGGAATCAAATATAAAGAAAATAGTGTATTTATATAATAGTTGATATAAATTTTTATAGGTTCATGTATCATTTTAAAAAATATCTTTTAGGTAAACCTGTTGGTTAACCAATTTTAACCATAACAAATGTAATGAATTTTAAATATTAAAGGGTAATAATTTTAATTATATAATGATAATTATCTCCCAACTTGCCAAGGTATGCATACCGAGTACCTTTATAATTTTAATTATCCTCTTGTATGAATTTAAATATTTTTAAATAATTTATTAATATATCTTTAACATAGAATACTATTGATTTTTTTAGAACCATTAACATAATTTATATTAAAAATAACATTTAAGTAATTTAATAAAAATATAAATCATTATAAAATCTATAATATGTTATATTTTTCTAAAAAAATAAAGGTATAATGTAACTAACCCAAACAATATTACTTTTACAGTACATAAAATCATATACATGATTTATCTATTATTTGAACAAACAACATGTCAGTGTTGTGTTTTCATTTAAGATTTTAATATCATCACAAAAAATTAAAGATAAATTAAAATAAGAAAACTAAATTTATTAATTGAGATGTGTAATTTTTTATTCATTTAATATGTATATTTACTCAAATCTATTTCTTTACAAATATGATATTTTGACTTTTCCATCCTACCACAAACATTTCACATGCATTTTGATAAGTTAATTTTTTTATAACTAAAATATATATTCATAAAAATAATTAATAAAAAATCATATTTATTAATCATGTTTTTAAAGGATTTATTCCTTCTCCAATATTATCTTTTGTACTCAAAAGTTTTCCTTTCCAATGTTGCAGAAGAACATCATCCGTACTAAAAATGATATTCATATTTATCATGAAGCAATTCTAATTTATATGTTTGTAATTTGTTTTCGATATTTTTAGTATATTATCATACATGAGTATTTCCATATGTTTAATGTAATTATATTTCATGTTTTTTGGTTGGTGATATCATAAAAGAAATCATATTTAATAAAAACTATATTTTTATAAAATTCCCCAAAATTTTAACTCCATTATAAAGTCTCAAAAAATATTTCTATGATAATTTTAAATTTTTAAATAAAAAAATAAATACATTTATAAAAATTAAATCACTAAAAATTGAAGAAGCTAAATTTAATATAAATGCATAAAAACAATGAAATTAAATTTTATGAAAAACAAGTATATTTATGACAAAAAATAAACTTATACATAAATAATGTACAATGATTATTCCAATGTAATTAATTAGATAATTTATAACCAAAGGATAAATTTTATAATATATTGAAAAATTTAAATAAAATGTTCATTTTGATTAAAATTATATTCCTGTTTTACAAAAATTTAATGAAAACTGTATTTTCACTATTCACTAAAAAATATATCTTTTCAGAAATATAACTAAATTTCACCATAAACTGTTTTTGATTTAATGATTTCCAAAAGAAGGATCATTTTATCAAAAACATTATGAAATTTTTTAATTAATTAATTGTAATATTTTCTCTCATAATACAATAAAAATTATTTAAAAAGAAAACATATTTTTGAAGAGTAAATTGACATTAAGAAAAATTCAGTTCATATTTCCTATGAAATAATAAATAATTTTTTTGGATATAAACATTAACTATATTTCATAATATGGTTAATCTTATTCATACCTTCCAATTTAATAGTTAGGTTATTTATATAAAATTTAAATATTAATATTTCACGGATCTTTTAAGCTTAGTGGTGATTGTTGTATACCCTATAAAATATGGAGTTCTTTTAAAATACTAGGGTGTTACATTCTCTCCCACACACCATTAATAAATTTTCCCCTCAAAACATTATTTTTTTATAAAGAGTTTAATATTTTAATGAACCTTTGTTTGAAACCACATTTTACAAAGGATTAGTAAAACATTTATTAAAAAGGGAAAGTGAGAAACATAAATGTTACATGGAATAACACATCATCGGGTTCTCATATAAGGTTAACATTATTATGAAGTTAAAATGTATACATGGAGGAAACAACTAACCCCGAAAGAATAATATATAGTTTTATAGATAACATGTAAATTGGAATTTTAATGAAAAAACCATAAATTTATGAGGGGTTAGAACACCATCTTTTGATAAAAAATAAAGTGAAATAATTAAATTTTTATTTCAAGATAATTTTCTAAATGTTGAATGATTTTTTTACTATCATGATGTAGAACAAGGGGAAATATAATTTATAAATTAATTCCCATTTCATAATCACAATCTCATCCTTTTGATGATCATTGTTTAATTTCCACTTCATCGTACTCTAAGATATAATGGTTAATTATTTAGGCTAGAAGCACAAAAATTAAATTTTAACTGATCATAGTATCCTTAAATGAATGAAATGTCATTCCTATTATCTCTAGATATTTTAAAAAACAAAAAGGTCACAAAAGGTTATCTAATATATATATATATATATTATAATTTAATTACTAATTCTTCAACAATACCATCCAAAATTCAAAATAAAACATCTTATAATTAGTTAACCATAAAACACCTAAAAAATATATTTGACCAAATTAAAAATCCAAAAAATTATAAAGAAGGTTAATTAATTTCCAAAATTAAATAAATATTATTTCCACAAACAAAATAAAGTATATCTTAATGTCACATACCAAATATATGAAATCCTTTTTTCTCTTAAAACATGAAACTGCACAAGAGGGAGAGTAGTTGTTGTTTCATGATGAAATAGCTATAATTTAAACTATAGCCTAACTGTGTAGTGGCGTTTTAAACAACCATCTAATAATATAGCATCAGTTATAAAAACTGCTGCATATTTTAGTGTCACTAGTCATTTAGTGATGGCATTTTTTGATTTCACAGCATATCTGTTAAGTGTTAATTTTTAATCATTTAGTGTAGATTAGTTATTTATTTAGTAGTGGATATTTTATAAATAAATATATGGGTGAAATATTAATAAAATAAATGAAAACACCATGGAACATATTAGTGGAAGATTCTTATTGAAGTGATTAATCATAACAAAATATATATATATATTATATGTAATGTATTTAGTGCTTGTTACTTAAAAACATAGAAAAATTTGTTATAATTTTTCAAAAATTATTTAATAAAAAAATAAAAATAAAAAATTGACATGTAGTAATCAAAAAAATGAATATATGAAAAAAAATCATATATATTTCTTGCATACATAGTCATATACAAATTTGCACTCATCATAACATCAATCTTAGTCAACCTATACATCTAGAAATATATACATAAATTATGTGAAAAAATGACCCATATCCAATATTTATCCATGTTAGGACATCCTCTACATCTATCTGCCTCCATATTATCTCGTCAACTAAAACTAACCATGAAATCTTCCAACTAAAACAAAAAATAAAACCAAAAAGAAAACTACACATGAGAAATCATAATTGAAATAAAATAATTGATAAAATTTTAATATACCGTAGAATCTATAAACCATCAAGACTACCTTATCAAGATTTTTGTGGATCAGAATGGTCAAACTCTAATATACCGGTGGTATCTTCTACCTACAATAAAACACATAAAATTTAATAAAGGGCATGGGAACGAGAAAAGACACAGAATGTATTCACAATGCATCATATAAAATTTGTTATTTTTTAATCAAACAGATTACACATTAGCATAAAAAATAATATATAATGAAAAACACATTGGAATCATAAACATACCTATTTAAGATAGTATTCAACACTTGAAACTAAAAATGGTATACAAATATTCTAATTTATTTTTAAAGTGATATATTGTAACGCCCCGACCCCAGCTACCCAGAGTCGGTGCATTACTTCGTAACATTGGCATGATCACAAGAAGATCAAATCTCGAAAGACCGATTGGTTTAGTAGCCTTGGAAACACTAGATATAATCATAAAGTTTTACATTACATTTCAAAGTGAAAAACTACTACAACAACAAAGTCTTCATATCCACACTATTAACCCCTCATAATATCTCTGCAAGTCATTCATAAATTACTTCTTCACTACCTGGGAAAAATAAAACATAGAAAAGGGGTGAGCTCAAATGCCCAGTAAGGATAACAATATAGCGGAACATTCAAAATAAGCATAAACATTTAAGGCAATGAATTACTAAAACAAAAGCCTTTTAAAATTGAACTTCAACATAGTATGGAAAAAGTAAAATGAAATAATGCCATTTACTTGTTCACATGGATATTCTACTAATCGAATAATCACATGCAATATCAATAACCACTTTCATAATGTTGGAATGCATAATGTCAAACGTTAATTTCATTGTCTAGGCCTCATCCCAAGACCTAGGGGTTACTTCTAACCGGAACCCAACCCGAAGTGCCTCTAATAACCGGACACCAACCCGGAGTGCCTCTAATAACCGGACACCAACCCGGAGGGCATACTTTTACCAGTCCCTAACCTGGAGGGCTTACTTTAACCAGTCCCCAACCTGGAGGGCTTACTTTTACCAGTCCCCAACCTGGAGGGCTTACTTTTACCAGTCCCCAACCTGGAGGGCTTACTTTTACCGGTCCCCAACCCGGAACATACTTGTTTAGCACATTCATCTGAAGAAAAGTTTGAAATATAACATAAACATTCGGATTAAAACTAGCATACGAAATGTCAATAGTTTCACCATAAACTATGAATGGTATAAAATAGCACATCCACAGTCAAACATATCAAAAAACCTTCAATACAATATAGAAGTTTTGTATTATAATAAATAAACTTCAAATAAGCGTAAAATCCATCAAAGGATGTTGACATAGATGAAATCAAAATTCTTTTAAAAGATATATCTCCTTTTATTTTTAAATCATTTAAGATCCATATAAAATAAAACATTTTCTTTGAAAATATTCTTATAAGCTTGTAATGAAATCTTTGACGATTTTATAACGGCGGAAAATAACCGCACCCGCCGTATAAGTTAAAAAAAACATTCTTATCTTAATTCTGTCGAAAAGGTTAAAAAGGACCTTGTTTTGAAAACGACGGAAAGATTCCTTTATAAACCTCTTACAAAAAGTCAAACAAGGGTATAAATTAATTTAACCCATATTCTTGTAAATAATAAATATGTTTTGAAATACATTTCGAAGAAACATGGATGTGGATGATAAAGAAATCCCAGTAGATTATTACGTATAAAGAACCTCGGATAATGAAGAGATTCTGAAATAACCCTTACCTTGTACTTTTCCTTGGTTGGGGTAGGTTAACCTCCTGTATAATAGTGAAATAATTGTTACTAAATTATACAAGAATCATATACATTAATATGATATCATATATGATCTATTAATATTGATTTGATAATAATATCTTAGTATTATCGCCGTTTCGGGTGTTAACTTACTCATTTTCTTTATATGTTTTGTTACATAAGTCATGTTTGTTGTATCTTATTCATATCCAGAATGATATCAAGTCCTTAAACATAATTTTTAAATCATTAAATGATAATTATACTTGAATGGATATGATGGAGGATGAATCCCATCGCGTTCGTGGAGACGGTAGTCCGTACGTATGCACGAACGCTACTTCCATTTAATTTTTATTTTAAAAGAATCGAATCCAAATGATACATAGGTATATTACTATTCCAGTATAATATAATATTTTATATATGTTAATTAAGTTCATTAACACCATCCTTTATACGTTTCATGTGTGGTATGAACGAGTCATATCATTTTAAGGGGGCGGTAGTCCGCACTTCCTCAAATGAAATTATCGTATGTATATACAACATGAAACGAATAATGGTATGAAATAAAATGGAATTACAGAAGCTTATATATAAAATATATATCATTAATATCATATTTAATTACAGTTCCATCATAATGGCCACCATGAGAGGCGGTAAGATGTATTTGAACAATCATCGTTTCGTGAGGCGTTAGTTTGCCATCCACAGAAACATTATGTTCATCATCCATTAGATGGAGTTGTGTGTATGTGTAGTTTGAATCCTTCTTATAACAACATCCTAGTATATTGAGGATACTGGTGTTGTTACAAAAGAAAGGAAATAAAAAGATTTTGGGGGTTGGAGAAGCAAAATAAATGAAAATAATTTAAGAGAAATCGTTACCTTTAATTTAGGTAACTCACTTTGGTTGGAACCAAAGGACTTCTTGAAATGATTTCTGCCTAAGGGGAAGCTTCAAGGAGGAGGAGAGGGATGTGGGGAGCTTAGTTGGGCAGAGTTTGGACGAGCCAAGTGGCTTGAGAGGTGTGAGGAATGAGTAGAAGTGGTCTCCTTTTATAAGGGAGAGGAGGGGCTCTTTAGGAAAGAGTGAAAGTATTATTTTATAATATAATTATATTCGGTTTCTAATGGTCCAAAAATCATTGAGGTCGAAGATAAGATGACTCATATTCTAAATAAAATCAACCAATAAGAATTGGACAGGTTTTAGATAATATTTTAATCATTATAGTCTTATTTATTTAAATGATTTATTAATGAGGTAAACATTGCATCATTATTGTGTCATTAATAATTTAACTTATTTGATGTCTAAAAATTATAAATAAAATATCATCATGTAGGGAATCTTTTTATCTTTCTAATGAATATTTATAATCGAAAATCCAACATGTATAACCCTATGTAAAAATTGTTCTTCTAAAAGATGTAAGCTTATGCCATTTTTATTTTTATTTTAACTTTATTAATATAATGTGTCATTATCACTTACAAGTGGATCCATGGGGTCCCAAAATTGACCCAAAGATGCCCATGGTCGACCATGTATCAACCAATAGAGTTCAGACACGTTTTAGGGTAATTTTGAATTATTATAATATTATTTTTTTAACCCTTATTTACCGGATTTACCCTTTAACCATGGTAAATAAAATATTTACCACAGTAACTATTCAAAATGTCTAAAAATAAAAGTTACCTATTTACACAATTTTAACATCCTGATTCCAAATATGGAATCCATTTTCCTAAATTCAAAACACAGAAGTGGCAGAAATTAATTTAAAATTAATTCCCGCTGTCAAAACAAAAAGCGTGTTTTTAAGAGGTAATAACTATCAAAAGATTGACACTTGTTTATGTTCGGTTTAATTGTAAAATTATGTCCAATAACCAACATTATATTAAATGGTAAAAATATATTCTAAATATACTTTAAAACCACTCAAATTCACAATTTATCACTATTAATTATTTTGATTAAAAAAGTTGTTTTTAATTAAAATTTAGTAATTTTCACTATTCATCAAAATATGAAAGTTATCCGAAAAGTACCAAAATTTCACCTTAGGCAAAATTCGATATTCTGAGTCCAAAAATGAAGTCCATTTTGAAATATAAAATATATATAATTTCAAAAAGTAGGTATTACTATTCACAACGGCTAGTTTAATTAGTTGTGGTGTGTGTTAGAACTCGAAGTTGCGTACAACACACGCTATTGTTTTATTCAAAGGAAAGCGTACTGTGGAAGCTTGGGATGTTTCATTTTAAATTTTTTTAATGTCCCCATTTAGTCAAAAAGTTTAAAATATAGTATCTAAAAAGGGTTCACTATTAAAATTTGGTAAAAGTGAAATACTGAAAATGAATTTGTTCTTACATTATGTCTAAGAAACTCATAATATGGATTCTAAAATTATAAGGATTATATAAAGTTTAAAATTTAGTTAACACTATTCATAACCTCTTTTGAACAGCTTGTTTGGTAAGTCATGGTGCGATTGAACTTGGTGTTGCGTATAGTGAAAGTTATTGAATTATTTTGAAGAAATAACACACTATAAAATCTTGGGGTGTTACATTCTCCCCTCCTTCAATAAATTGCGTCCTCGCAATTTGAAATTGTTCTTCAAAAATAAAAGGTTGAAAATAGAAAATATATTTGTGGGAAAACCCACATCGGAAATTGGGTTACTAAAATTTAGTCTTAATATGAGGAAAAGAGAAATCAAAGGGTCACCACCAAATTATGATCTCGATTAGGAGAACATTGGTGGCAATTAGAGACATATAATTGGAGGAAAAACGTAAATATTTATAGGTAGTGATTGAGGTCATCAATCACAAACAAGTATAAAATTGAGGTCCTTAAACTCATCAATCTATGATGATTTGAAATACCATCGGTTCAACAAAACATAGGGTATTAGGATAACACATTTTTTTTACGTTTCAAAATTTCTTAGTTGAAATCCCACATCGAAAAATGAATTAATGAGTCCTCTATTTAAAAAAAAAAGTGGAAAGTATGAAGATTACCGAAAATAACACATACTAGGGTTCCATGTAGGAAAATATGGATATGGAAGAGAAATCTAACCATCAATTATCTGATGGAGAGTGGTAGAGAACATGGCTATGAAAAGGCCAACAATCCCAAAGCCATAAATTCGTGATGATTTAAGGTACCATCTGGGGAAACATTTTTGTTCTAAGTTCCTTTTATTAATGTTGAGGAATTTATTTATGAGATTGGCTAAGATCATAAGGAGATATACTTACTTTATAATCAGAGTTTTATCCATTAATAAGTTTCTACCACAAACTCATCTTTCACTCTAAAAGATAATAGAATGTAATTTTTTATTTATTTATACTATTCGTACAGGGTTCCAAAATAAATGAATTTATAATTCATCTACCAGATCTTTAAAAAAAACAACATTATTTAATCCAGGACATCTCATGGGCCAGTGGTAGGTGATACACCCTTGTCGCCCTTCAGTTGCGGGTTCAAGTCTCGCAGCCTTGCCGGACGCGACGGGTTGTCGCCCAACCTCCGGGTTTTCCTTTTATGGTAATCCAAAATAATCCAAACTAGAACTATCCAAAATACTTCTGTCCAAACTCACAGTCCAACATTTATAAGGAAGGTAAACATAATATAGATCCTTTTTACCCCGCAATAGCATATGAATACCTTCATCTTGTATTCTTTTAATAAACTGAAACATCTTGAATTACCATATTCCTTATTGATTACATTCATGCTCCCCTATTCCATATAGAATGCTGGATATACTTCATTAATCCAAAAATGTTTTAAACCCCAACAATGATGGAATATACAAATCATTAATCAGTTCCAAGGTAGTCAAGAATATCCAATATAATTTATCCAAATCAATCATGTATTATTCTAAAATCACTAACTCGGTATCAGAACCATATTATGGTTTATCTTTCTCTCAACCATATATTTTCCAAAAATTTATCCTGCTATTGAGTCACTTTTCTTTGTTCCACACAATATCAAGTCCTTAATGAAATAGTACTACAGTACAATCCTTATATACTCCATAATTATTATAACAAGTACATTGTTGATACAACACTCAATTGACATAATCAACATAAGAACTCTAATCATTCCTCTTCATCTGTGGTAGTATCATAACTTGATTATTATCCAATAGCATCATTTGCGTCATAGTCTGATGACTGGGACATAGGTTCGCGTAGTGTCCAAACTCCTTGCAAATGAAGCATTGTACATTTGAAACCATTTTCTTACCCTTGCAGTCACGTACTTTGTGTCCTTTTCTTCCACACTTATAACAAACTCCCATTCCTTTCAGGCAAGTTTCAGGGTGTTTCTTTCCACAGTTACCACATATGAGAAAATTCTTCTTTTCCCTCTTCCCTTTATCCATCTTTCTCTCTTCCATCCTTTTCTTCTCTTGCTTCCCTTCAAAGCCATATGACTCAGTAAACTCTTTACTTATCTTATCAACACATGATATTATTTCTTCATATGATGATAATACATGGGAGACTATTTCTCTTATAAATTCTAGCTTAAGACCATGAAAGATATGATCCTTCCTTCTCTTTGGATCATGTGCATTTCCGGAGTTCTCATTCCTTCTACTAGGCGTCATTTCTAAACAATGGCATAAACTAGATCAGTTTATGAATCAAAATACATTATCCCATACTTATAAAACACTTAACATAAATTGAACTATTTATGGATATAATCCATAATCATTTTTTTTTCTTTGAGGATGTATATACTCATAATCCCTTCAAAATGATTTGTAAAGAAAATGAGAGTTATCCTAAGCATATCCCCCGGGAGTGTCGTAACCAAGAGTGCAGCAAGGCCCGTTGTCGTGCACCAGTTCCCGTTCGAGTCTAGCTCAAAGCGGTGTTTTCGGGTTTTACCCCTAGGTACATCTGTGCCAGAGCCGCCTCTACCTGCTCGTATCCAGACAGGGATGTATTGCTCGGAAAACTCACAAAATCTCTACAATACCAAAATTCTAGGAAGTTCTTCTATACTAATCCTCAAAGTTTATCTTAGGTCTATGTGCTCTAATCAGAGTTTATCTAAATCTAGCTTCCAAGGTTTGTACTAAACTTCCTCTGATACCAACTGTAACGCCCCGACCCCAGCTACCCAGAGTCGGTGCATTACTTCGTAACATTGGCATGATCACAAGAAGATCAAATCTCGAAAGACCGATTGGTTTAGTAGCCTTGGAAACACTAGATATAATCATAAAGTTTTACATTACATTTCAAAGTGAAAAACTACAACAACAACAAAGTCTTCATATCCACACTATTAACCCCTCATAATATCTCTGCAAGTCATTCATAAATTACTTCTTCACTACCTGGGAAAAATAAAACATAGAAAAGGGGTGAGCTCAAATTCCCAGTAAGGATAACAATATAGCGGAACATTCAAAATAAGCATAAACATTTAAGGCAATGAATTACTAAAACAAAAGCCTTTTAAAATTGAACTTCAACATAGTATGGAAAAAGTAAAATGAAATAATGCCATTTACTTGTTCACATGGATATTCTACTAATCGAATAATCACATGCAATATCAATAACCACTTTCATAATGTTGGAATGCATAATGTCAAACGTTAATTTCATTGTCTAGGCCTCATCCCAAGACCTAGGGGTTACTTCTAACCGGAACCCAACCCGGAGTGCCTCTAATAACCGGACACCAACCCGGAGTGCCTCTAATAACCGGACACCAACCCGGAGGGCATACTTTTACCAGTCCCTAACCTGGAGGGCTTACTTTAACCAGTCCCCAACCTGGAGGGCTTACTTTTACCAGTCCCCAACCTGGAGGGCTTACTTTTACCAGTCCCCAACCTGGAGGGCTTACTTTTACCGGTCCCCAACCCGGAACATACTTGTTTAGCACATTCATCTGAAGAAAAGTTTGAAATATAACATAAACATTCGGATTAAAACTAGCATACGAAATGTCAATAGTTTCACCATAAACTATGAATGGTATAAAATAGCACATCCACAGTCAAACATATCAAAAAACCTTCAATACAATATAGAAGTTTTGTATTATAATAAATAAACTTCAAATAAGCGTAAAATCCATCAAAGGATGTTGACATAGATGAAATCAAAATTCTTTTAAAAGATATATCTCCTTTTATTTTTAAATCATTTAAGATCCATATAAAATAAAACATTTTATTTGAAAATATTCTTATAAGCTTGTAATGAAATCTTTGACGATTTTATAACGGCGGAAAATAACCGCACCCGCCGTATAAGTTAAAAAAAACATTCTTATCTTAATTCTGTCGAAAAGGTTAAAAAGGACCTTGTTTTGAAAACGACGGAAAGATTCCTTTATAAACCTCTTACAAAAAGTCAAACAAGGGTATAAATTAATTTAACCCATATTCTTGTAAATAATAAATATGTTTTGAAATACATTTCGAAGAAACATGGATGTGGATGATAAAGAAATCCTAGTAGATTATTACGTATAAAGAACCTCGGATAATGAAGAGATTCTGAAATAACCCTTACCTTGTACTTTTCCTTGGTTGGGGTAGGTTAACCTCCTGTATAATAGTGAAATAATTGTTACTAAATTATACAAGAATCATATACATTAATATGATATCATATATGATCTATTAATATTGATTTGATAATAATATCTTAGTATTATCGCCGTTTCGGGTGTTAACTTACTCATTTTCTTTATATGTTTTGTTACATAAGTCATGTTTGTTGTATCTTATTCATATCCAGAATGATATCAAGTCCTTAAACATAATTTTTAAATCATTAAATGATAATTATACTTGAATGGATATGATGGAGGATGAATCCCATCGCGTTCGTGGAGACGGTAGTCCGTACGTATGCACGAACGCTACTTCCATTTAATTTTTATTTTAAAAGAATCGAATCCAAATGATACATAGGTATATTACTATTCCAGTATAATATAATATTTTATATATGTTAATTAAGTTCATTAACACCATCCTTTATACGTTTCATGTGTGGTATGAACGAGTCATATCATTTTAAGGGGGCGGTAGTCCGCACTTCCTCAAATGAAATTATCGTATGTATATACAACATGAAACGAATAATGGTATGAAATAAAATGGAATTACAGAAGCTTATATATAAAATATATATCATTAATATCATATTTAATTACAGTGCCATCATAATGGCCACCATGAGAGGCGGTAAGATGTATTTGAACAATCATCGTTTCGTGAGGCGTTAGTTTGCCATCCACAGAAACATTATGTTCATCATCCATTAGATGGAGTTGTGTGTATGTGTAGTTTGAATCCTTCTTATAACAACATCCTAGTATATTGAGGATACTGGTGTTGTTACAAAAGAAAGGAAATAAAAAGATTTTGGGGGTTGGAGAAGCAAAATAAATGAAAATAATTTAAGAGAAATCGTTACCTTTAATTTAGGTAACTCACTTTGGTTGGAACCAAAGGACTTCTTGAAATGATTTCTGCCTAAGGGGAAGCTTCAAGGAGGAGGAGAGGGATGTGGGGAGCTTAGTTGGGCAGAGTTTGGACGAGCCAAGTGGCTTGAGAGGTGTGAGGAATGAGTAGAAGTGGTCTCCTTTTATAAGGGAGAGGAGGGGCTCTTTAGGAAAGAGTGAAAGTATTATTTTATAATATAATTATATTCGGTTTCTAATGGTCCAAAAATCATTGAGGTCGAAGATAAGATGACTCATATTCTAAATAAAATCAACCAATAAGAATTGGACAGGTTTTAGATAATATTTTAATCATTATAGTCTTATTTATTTAAATGATTTATTAATGAGGTAAACATTGCATCATTATTGTGTCATTAATAATTTAACTTATTTGATGTCTAAAAATTATAAATAAAATATCATCATGTAGGGAATCTTTTTAGCTTTCTAATGAATATTTATAATCGAAAATCCAACATGTATAACCCTATGTAAAAATTGTTCTTCTAAAAGATGTAAGCTTATGCCATTTTTATTTTTATTTTAACTTTATTAATATAATGTGTCATTATCACTTACAAGTGGATCCATGGGGTCCCACAATTGACCCAAAGATGCCCATGGTCGACCATGTATCAACCAATAGAGTTCAGACACGTTTTAGGGTAATTTTGAATTATTATAATATTATTTTTTTAACCCTTATTTACCGGATTTACCCTTTAACCATGGTAAATAAAATATTTACCACAGTAACTATTCAAAATGTCTAAAAATAAAAGTTACCTATTTACACAATTTTAACATCCTGATTCCAAATATGGAATCCATTTTCCTAAATTCAAAACACAGAAGTGGCAGAAATTAATTTAAAATTAATTCCCGCTGTCAAAACAAAAAGCGTGTTTTTAAGAGGTAATAACTATCAAAAGATTGACACTTGTTTATGTTCGGTTTAATTGTAAAATTATGTCCAATGACCAACATTATATTAAATGGTAAAAATATATTCTAAATATACTTTAAAACCACTCAAATTCACAATTTATCACTATTAATTATTTTGATTAAAAAAGTTGTTTTTAATTAAAATTTAGTAATTTTCACTATTCATCAAAATATGAAAGTTATCCGAAAAGTACCAAAATTTCACCTTAGGCAAAATTCGATATTCCGAGTCCAAAAATGAAGTCCATTTTCAAATATAAAATATATATAATTTCAAAAAGTAGGTATTACTATTCACAACGGCTAGTTTAATTAGTTGTGGTGTGTGTTAGAACTCGAAGTTGCGTACAACACACGCTATTGTTTTATTCAAAGGAAAGCGTACTGTGGAAGCTTGGGATGTTTCATTTTAAATTTTTTTAATGTCCCCATTTAGTCAAAAAGTTTAAAATATAGTATCTAAAAAGGGTTCACTATTAAAATTTGGTAAAAGTGAAATACTGAAAATGAATTTGTTCTTACATTATGTCTAAGAAACTCATAATATGGATTCTAAAATTATAAGGATTATATAAAGTTTAAAATTTAGTTAACACTATTCATAACCTCTTTTGAACAGCTTGTTTGGTAAGTCATGGTGCGATTGAACTTGGTGTTGCGTATAGTGAAAGTTATTGAATTATTTTGAAGAAATAACACACTATAAAATCTTGGGGTGTTACATATATGGTGTGCATGAAATTAATGTAATAAAAAAAATAAAAAAAAATTCATATCACAGAATGTATTGAATTTAAAAAACAACTAAATGGTAGTTTTATAATGATTTCACATCAATTAGTGATTTTTTTCTATGGTTTTGAACATTCAACAGACATTTTTTGTATTTAAAACACTATAAATTCAATTACGGCCATAATGGACATACCGTAATTCGGAATGATATGTGTCGGTTTCAACATTTGGAAACTAATTATAATATTTTTGTACATTGATTCAAGTGCAATCCAATATCATTTGCCTATATTTGACCACATGCCACTTCTTTTTAAAGGCTTTTGTACCATTCAAAAGTGAATACCGAGCATTTTCAACCACACTACACATCATATTGATGTGTTTTTAATGAATACACATGAAAAACAATACATAAGAGGTTTTTACATGATTTTACGACAACCATAGGTCATTTTCTATGGTTTTTCTCATTCCATGCATGTTTTAGTTTTTAAGACACGTAAAATACATTTACAGCCTTAGCACGAATATTGTAATTTGGAATAATGTATCATCTGTTCCTACATTTCACAAATAAAAATAATGTTTTCCCATGATTTTAGGTTAATTTGGCATCATTTTATCTGTTTTAAAACCCTAATAAATTTTTCTAATGGCTTTTGTACCTTTCAAAATAATATAATGAGAAATCATGATAATAATGCACATTGGATTGATATGTTTTTTACTCGTGTGCAAAAGAAACAACTAAGTGGTGATTTTACCCTGATTTCACTTCAATCCAATTTCAATTTTAGAATTATTTATCGTTCCATGAATGATGTTGTGTTTTAAAACACTACAAACACATTTAGGACCATAATGGGAAAACTGTAATTTGGAATGACCAACAATTGGTTCCTTCATTTTACAATTTAATATACAGTTTTCCATTATTTTAGGGAAATATGATGTTTTTTCCTGGTTTTTACCACCCAAACACATGTTTTTAATGAATTTTATACTGTTCAAATGTTTTTATCGAGTAATTCAGACCACACTGCACATCAAATTGACATGTTGTCTATGTTTATATCTCAAGAACTACTATGTGGTGGTTCTCCAATAAGATCACATATATTTAAGGTCATTTTATATAGTTTTTACCATTCCACACATGTTTTAGTGTTTTAAAATACTAAAACCAAATTTATGACTATAACATGAAATGCTTAATTTATATTGATATGTCTTCAGTTCCTATATCTCAGAATTAAATATATGATTGATTTCATATGAATTTATGGGTATCCGATTAGGTTTTCTGGGTTTTAACCCCCTGACACTTGTTCTGATTGGCATTTTTACCTTTATGAAGTGTATACCTAGTAATTCCACCACATAACATTTCAAATTGATGTTTTCTTAAGTTTAAATTGTTGGACACCAAATGTATTAATCATGTTTTAATGATCACAAATCGTATTCAACCTTTTTAATCCGATGTAAATTATCTCAAATTATTATGTATCATTTGTTAGAATCCTTATGCTTTATGTAGATCCAATCAAAATATTAATTGTTATATAATAAATTTAATTACTTTATACTATCTTGGATTTACTTTTTTAATAATTTCATTGAAAAATTATTAAGTCTATTCCATTCTATAATCAAAATTACTTAAGTATGAATATAGTTATCTCGATATGTTTGAGACACCATGAGTGTGCCACTGGTTATGTATTTCCAGCAAAGTGAACGAGGCACCGTGAATGGGACACTGTGAAATTCAGACATTATGACATCCAGACACCTTGACATCCATACACTGTGAATGAGACACCGTGAAATCCATACACCATGAACAAGACGACACCCTGATTAACAAGACACTGTGACCATGAGACACCATGAACAAGCAGACACCATGAACAAGAAAACACTGTGACCCTAAGACACCATGACCAATCAAGACACCGTGTGAAGGAGACACTGTTTTCATGACATACTGTGACACAGTTTCCTAATATTTTTTTCAATTTAATATCTAATGGTCATATTTGAAGATTTTAAATTCACTGACATAATTAATGCTGATTTGTTGACATTTCACCTAACAGTACGAGGTACAAGGTACATAATCCATGGAACCTATCATCTCTAACACATGAACTCCAAGGTAAAAGAGTAGTGCAGACCAAAAAGAATATACGCATGAAAGAGAAACATGCAAGCATGATCATGACAATGCAGAACACACTTAAAAAAATATTTTAAGAATGGATCATCACATAAAACTTGGAACTGATTAAGAACACACGAAGCATTCTTGAATCCCATAATCGAGGACATCTTCACACTTTCAAACATCACAAAGAACACATGCCAATCATGTTTCCTTGCGACACTCTATTTACCA
>OY728134.1:1253158095-1253286346 GCA_963277665.1 Viscum album | reverse complement strand
CGATACTACTGGCTGAGGCTATCACTTCGTTCTTCAATGTCAATTAGACTTTATCATAACCTTTAATATTTACAAATATTAATAATCACTATAGAACAACTATATTAACAATGCTTATGATCCTTAATAGTCATTTAAGCTGTCAGATTTTATAACTATATTTTATAGCGGTAAATATAGTTCATGTGTTTTATATAACTATATTAATTAATAATTAACAAATTAATTCATAAGGGGATTTAATTTATAAAATGTTTGGCTAGTACAAAGGTATTATACACATCATTTTCATCTCCTCATATTTTAAGTTCATTTCTTCTTAGAGAGTTGTTTGCCCTGTAACATGGGAAAAAAACCCTCCTGTATTGTTCTATACAAGATCACTATAGAAATTCATCAATATATATATCCTGACTTATCCTAAGAATCATCTTAGGTTTATCATGGTAGTTTTTAATCCGCGTAATATAGGCTTCTTTACCTATGTCCTTTACGGAGAATAATTTATTTAACCATGTATTAATAGGCTGGAAAATTGGAATCTCATTTCCCATATGTAATATTTCATCCACACTGACTGTTAGAAAAACCATCACACTCCCACAAAACCTCCATAAAAATAGGGATCACATTCATTATATATGAAACCAACTTATTATATAGCTTCATCAAAGTGAATTTTCCATGGTCATGATATATTCTACAACCCATAAATGGATCATTACAATTTACATTCCTTATTAACATCATTTGGAGTCACATACCCTTCTTTTTGTGTCATATAGACATCTTCCTAAAGGTTCCAAATAAGGAAATATATTTCGACATCTATCTATGAAATCTCATAATCATGTTACATTATTATGGCATGTATAATTATGATAGATTATAACATAGACATTGTTGTAAAGGATTTTTCATAGTTAGTGCCTTGATGTTGTTTAATCCCTTTAGAAACTTTTTGTACCTTATAGGTACAATTTATTATTATTTTTCATTTTATTCTTAAATAAACATTTTTACAAAACATGTTTTTATCCAAAGGAGGATCTACCAAAATCTAAACTTGGTTTTGGAATATGGAATCCATCAATGAATTCATAGACTCTTTCAAGCTTACAATTTATAATCAACATAATTTCTCCTTATATAGGAGAGGTTTACTACTATCAGCTAGTAATGTATCGCCTTCCTTAATATCAATAAATACATATCTCTTCGGTTATCTAACAAAATTTGATATCATATATAGTACTTGTGTGTCTGCAACATCCCCTTCCATGGGGCATTGTGGAATCTATTCCTATGTGAACTCTTACGAATCTTGAGACTCTACTTCATTGAAGACTATTTTACTCCCATTATCTCTTTTTGATATGTTCTCCCTCTCAAATAAAATGTCATTTTTTCAACTATAACCATTTTATAAGAGGGATTATATAGGTAATATCCCATTTTTTCCTTGGTATAACCTATAAAGATACACTCTGGGCCCTAGGGTGTAAGATTATATCTAGGAGTGGTCGTATCAAATGATTTTCATCCCTACTCATGTAAATTAGACAAAATGGATTTCCTCCCACACTATAATCTGTATTGTATTATATATTTTACCATAGGTGTAACATTGTTTATTATATGCATTGTTGTCTATAATGCATATCCCTAAAAGGATAATAGAAGACTTTTATGACTCATCAACAAGCTGATAATTTCTAATAAAGATTGGTTACTCCTTTCTGCCACACCATTCTATTAAGGATTATAAGCAAGATTGATTTGGTATAAAATCTCACAAACTCATATATAGTTGAAAAACTCTTGGTTAAGATACTATCTACCATGGTCTGAGAAGACTTTCATTATCATTCAACCAATTAGTTTCTCAACATCAATATTCTATTATAAAAACTTCTAAAACAAATCTATATTATTCCTCATTAAGATGATATATCCATATATACATATGTTTTTGGTAAAAGTTATGAAGTGAAAATATACACCACTTAATTAATCATGAAATGGTTCTCACACACCTCTATGAATCAATTATTGAATCTCTGTGGACCTTTCACACTTTCCACTAAATGGATATCTAGTAATTTTAACTTGTAAAGAAGGGTGGAATGGATAAATTGGTTTTAGTTTAAAAGAGTATAAATATCCATCTTGGTATAGTTTTTCAAAATCTATTCATTTGTATAATTTATATAGTGATTCCATAGTTGGGTGTGATACGAGTCATATAAACTAGATTCACTATCGATTTACAACGCTTTATTTTTATATAAAAACACATTAATACCATCATTAAGATGTTTCATACCATATTGTATGCAATATTTTTAAACTAAATAACTTTTATTACTAAATTTTATTATAAAACCATCTATATAAAGATTTAATATATATGTATATTTTTGGTAATCCATTTATCATAAAAAACTACTATGAAACTAAGACCAATACTATTGTAAATATGATGTGTTAGTCTCCAATAACCATTGCAACAAATATTGCTCCATTGAAAGATCATATATCTAACTAATCCGGGGAAGATATTTTTATTCTAATTGCTTAATGTAAATTGATTCAAATATTATCACTACATACTATATATAATACCCAATTTATTGAAATATAAATATTTCACTAGATAACAAATGAAACCAAATATTTACCTCGATTCTTTATCATGTTTTTATTATTCATATTAATATACAGAATCATTCTCCTTTACTTTCCTCATTATCACTATATTCATAGAAGGTTTGTATAAAGAAGATTTAATCATGGTGTTAGTCGTGGATCTCTTCAACTTACATTTCCTTTTATTCAAAAAATTTGAATACTTTTCATACTTTATATACATTTCATCCAGGTGAATAAGGGTAAGGAAATATGGGTGAAACTTATTTATATTATTCATATTAAAAATCACAACAAATTTAGGGAAGCATTGAGGTGTTGAGGGAAGCATATTATCCGTCCATATCTCCTTAGGTATCTTTATAACCAAGATATCTATACACTAAATATATCCAATCATCCTTACTACATGAGGTCTTGTTGGTGAACCCTATTCAAGCATGAAACAAAATAGTGCCTTGGAAATCTCATATCTCTCTTATCCAATTCTCTCCTAATAAATATCATGGATATGGGATAACATGTCATCTGTATTCATGTTTTCGTGTATATTCTAGAGGTAACTATATATGGATGATAACATTAAGCATTGGACATATAAATCTACATCTAAATTATTATAAACGAGATTAGTCTCATCCACTTTATCTTTCTTTGTTGGTTCAGTAGGAATCATGGAATCCAACATGTATAACTTCTCTTCTAGGAATTGTATAATGAGAATGATCCTTTAACTCTCTTAAAAGTTTGTTCTGTTTAAGAGATTCCCTTAATCTAATATTGATCTTAGCAATATCATGGTTTATGAACTTGTAATTTTCTACAAAAAAACAAAATCATATTTTCAGTACATTAAATTTTATTACCAAAAGTGAGAGATAATAAATTTAATTATATTATCAATATCCCACTATTTTATCAAGTCCCAATAGCCATCACCATTGGACATAGAATATATTATAATCTGCAAATTCTAGTGGCAAGGACACATATTTCCTTTCTCATAATCCATAAAATCATATGGTAAATTAATCAAATATATTTAGGTAAGCAGTATTTCTAACTCCTAACTTTTGGCTCCATAATCCGATGAGTGGACTCCCAAATCCTGAATCATTTATGTATATTTACACAAAACTTTCCTCTATTATACATTACTTCTATCAAGGATTTCTCCTCTTTATATCAACTTGGTTATGTTTATAATAACCCTCCTCTTTATTATACACATTAAAATGACTTATTATATAAACATGAACATAAGACAACTTTGAGGATCAAGAGGTCTAGTGTCTTGGGGTATTAGAAACATTGCATAACAAAATAAATCATAAAACACCAAAACATTATTGAAAACTTATTTTACATGAAAATAACATTCCGTCAGACTTAACAATACATGGGATAACCTGAGAACATGCATATGAAAAGTGTGAGAAATATAGCCTAGTAAGGGAGTAATCAAGGAATAAAAAAAATAATATAGTACATGTTTGTCAATAGTAATATCACCAGATCACAAGATAAACTTGAACATAAAGGCATGATATATAAGGATTATCATTGCTTGGAAATGTGGCAACAAAATTTCACAAGATATTATCATGATCTAATTATCATTGCAAATAAACCATGAGTAAACAGTCATTGCACTGAAATTAGCATGAGTAAAACCTCATTGAACATGAAGTATCATGACACTAATCATTACATGATGCATTCGAGCGCTATCTAGGAATAACCATCTTAATAATTTCCTTTCATACATAAGTGTGCCACATAGATCATAAAACATGTCTTCATTAAACATCATCTTTTATTCCAGGATAGAGTAATGTGTAATTGATACATGAAACTATTTCATAAATAAGTAAATGTGCATAATGTTAAATACCATTGATAGAGAAATGGGCATGGTATTCACTACAGAAAGACATTGGCTTGAAGAATCACAGTGCAATTTCGGCAGTATAATGGCTTGACATACGAATTCATAAAAATGGTTGATGAGAGAGAAAGGGCTATCTCATCATATGTACATGAAATGGATATTAAAGAGGAAATATGGATACATGTCCCAACATATGTAATTGAATTTAGAATTATAATTTAAAATAATTTCTTGAATGAAAATGAGAAGAGATAAATTCCTTATGGAATTTTTACATGGTAACGAGAATGCATGGGAGATATTAATGAGAAATAGAGGTATATCATCATTAACAAATAAGTAGGGAAGTATAGGGGAGGTGATAAATCATACACCAATATTTTTAATTGTAAAAAAATGGGTATAACAATATAAAATAATTTGGACAAAAAATAGAAAGGATGAAGTCCCTTACATGGAAGTGTGATACCAATGGATTTGGAGAGGCTTGAGAGAGACTATTAGGGAGCCTAGTGAGACATGGGAGGATTCTAGAGAGAGGAGGTCATGGTTTGGTTGAGTTCCAAATGTATTAAGTGAAGACAAGTGGGATCTTGTGCGGGTTTATATTGGAAATGCTAGGGAATTCATTATTATTTAGATATTGGACAACACACATTAAACAAGTCAAAACCACAAACCATACCATGGTTTTTGCTAATGGTTTTTTCCAGTGTGGAGTCGAAAACATTATTTTATAAGTCCAATGTCCAATGTTATTAAAATATTAGGCTCATGTGGAGGTGAGTCATACTCTGAAGGAAATCATTTTAAAATGTTAAAAAGTTATTGTAAGTCTTGGAGGGTCCACTAATACATTGTAAAATAAATCAAACAAACCTAAAATCAAATTATTTAAAGGTAAAAAATATATTTTCCGTACATCCGATTTATATATTTTATTAAAAAATTGATGTGTCATTATGATGTCATAAATCACATTATAAATTTAAACGGTATTTAATTTTCACGCCAAAATTTGACTGTCTCAGAAAATTATGCAAATTAATAGTTAGATAATTTTAATGTCTTGAATCCAAAAATAATATACATTTCATTTAAATAATTTTATAAATATTTGAATTTTAACAATTAAAATAAAAACAAACAATTATTGAAAATTCATGAGTTTTGAGGAAAATAGTTTTCAAACCTTAATAAAAACTACAATTATATTCATAAAAATTATACTATCATTTATATTTAAAAAAATTGATTTATTAATAATATTTTATTAAAATAAATTATAATTGAAAAATCCATTAATTCTGTAAAATATATATTTTAATTGAATAATAAATATAAATACTATTTTTTATTTAAAACCCATTTAAAAAGTATCAATAAAATGAATGTAAGTTCATTATTATATACAAAAAATAATGCACACAATAATAGTGTTATGGTATTGTTACATAACCCCTTATAACAGCCACATAAGACCTATTGGTAAGATGTGTGATGGTGACATGCTCATGGGGTGGCTTTGATAACATCACTTGGGTGGTAATTTCTATTAATATCAACTTCTCTCATAGGAAATTCCATTCAAGATTAAAGTGATGAATCTCAGTGATGAAGCGTTTTCATGCACACTCTCAAAAATATTTATACTAAGTACACCATAGTGGCTGACCTAGGTCGATCTCTTGAGAAGGTTTTGTAGTCAATCCCTCACTATTTCTAATTCAATTTATATATTTATATATATGAAATAAAATAACCATAAATGAGATTTTGTAATTGAAAATGCAAAAATAAAAGTAAATATGCAGATGCAATGCAATAGAATAAATACTGGCAAAATTTTGTTAAGACAAAAAGGAGACATTCCCTAGAGCATCACCCTGAGAGAACCTTCATCGTCTCATTATTAGTTTCTAATTTACCTACAGAACATGCTCCATCATATGCATGAACATTCTCCTCTGCATATAGTTGTGAATATATGGAACTCTCAACGATCACTGAGACATCGCACATCCATCTCCTCGATCGAGGGAGAATATTGCAGAAGTGAAAACTAAACCTCGAGTGGCATGTAGAGATGCAAAGGCGCGTTACCCACTATGATACTCATATTATAACTCTATGTAAATATGAAACATTAATAATTAATGTTCAAAGGCATGGTTTCATCAATGTATTACTCCCCTGGGAACTTCCTTGAGTTAGCTCCTCATGATCACGAGCATAATAGTTCACAATGATGAAGAAAAAAGGGGGACAAATCAAAAGAGAGAAAGAAAAAAGAGAAAGAAGAACACATAAATTAAAAAATAAAATACAATAACAGAATGAAAGTAATATAAAAAACAAAACAAAACTATATAAAATGGCCAAAAAAGGATATTCCAAAGTTTCCAACCATGTGAAAAGAAAGAGGGATACACTTTAATAGGGAATGTGGGTTACATTTTGGATCCAAAAATCGTCTCCGAATGTACCCGTGTTGATGGCCTCCTTAATGAAAGAATGCTGAAATTGGTCCTTCTTGAATGTTGTTTCCCTATGTCTCCCATATCTACCCACAAAATTTATGCTTTATTAGCCATGTTTTGAGAGTGATATGGTCGCATCACTAATGGCATTTCATATGGATATGCTGACTATTCATATTCCAATACACCGAGTTCCAACGCATTAATGGCATCGATAAAGAAATATCTAATCCCAACTATCTTAATGAAAGTTCTTATATGGGATTTCATCCAGCTCCATGTAAAATTTTATCTCCAATGGGTCGGTAATGTATTAGATATATCCCAAATAAAAAAATTCTCCAGTTCTGTACACAGTTTTTGAGGACTTGTTTGTGAGATAGATTTGAGCTTCCAAATGATTGATTGAGCTTTGGTTCCAGAAGGATAAGGTGAATCCCATCGAACAGAGATAAAAATAAAAGAATAATTTTTCTATTTGTATCATTTTAGAAAAATTTATGGCTGAAACATTAAAATAAATTAAAACTGTTTAAATCCAAAATAATCCATTTTCCAATTAAGCTCAAAAATACTACTAAAACATTAAAATGTGACAATTTCCCTTAAAATAAAACATTGGTGGGATTAAAAACATTGAAATTAAGAATAAATAATTGAAAATATTTGTTCTATCAATTCCCCCATTCTTAAACATTGCACTTCTGGGAAATCATCTTATACCATGGTCAAAAAAAACTTCTCAAAGCATAAATGAAAACTTAGCTCAATTATCATATCAGAGAAAATATCGTTCCTACTACATGGATCATAATTTCATAACTCCTCCAAAATTACATGAATCCATTCTATATCATGTTAATCCTCACATGCATGTCATACCTACCTCCCCAGAAAAATATTTCGCTCTTCACTCAAGGATATTTAATGTGGTGTTTTTATCATTCCCAAGAACATTTGTGATTTCCATAGGCTTGCTATCATCATAATATATCCACTTCACAGAGTGCAAAATGTGTCAATAATGATATCTATTTCATGGTTTGTTCTAAGGCTAAGGGTTGGTTGGTTTAAAATGTAAAAACATCTGAGTCAAACTAAGGAGGGTTATGCTATAAAGTTAAGTAAATGAATGAAAAAAGTTTTTCTCAAGAATGGTGTGCTCCTCAATAAGATCAAATAATTAATCACCTCAAAAAACCTCCTCCTTTGGTAAGTTCACACTTATAATTTCACCATCAATGATTTTAATCCCTCTTTTCCCCATTTGTAGCATTGTTTCAGCTTGAATTCAGATCTATATTTCTCATCAAAATAATGTATTGGAGGAAAAGAGAGGCATCTTTTGATCATCAAAAATTGGTGAACACCAAGCCCATATGTGCAATGTTATTTTGGGCCACCCATCCGTCATTCCATCATGACATTTCTTCCACCCAATAAGCAATAAATATGGCAAAACTTTCAATTCACCTCAAAAATATTTTTCAGGAAAGCAAAATACAACCCATCTTCGCCCTCCCCCACACTTGAGTTCAACAATAATCATGCATCTATATTCTAGAGATGATTGAAAATGGATAAATGACTCATAATGTGGCTGCCTTAAAAAGTATTTCAAGGCTACTAGGGGATTAATGAAGGTTAGATGTAAAGGTAGGCCAAAATAAGAATTGAATGAAAAAGGGCTTTCAAAGTAATGCGTCAATCATACTTAACACATTCCATGAACTCTAATAGCTTTGAAAAAGAGAAAAATAGCACGTTTTGGATCATGAAACATGTTTCCAGACACTCAAGAAAAAATGATAAATGTAAGAAGATTTCAAAAAGGTTTAGAATCCTCTCAGTTTGGGAAACAATTTTAATTTGGATTGTACTGGTGCGAATGAGTTTCACAATCCATCAAACTTCATCAAATGAAAAGATCGGAAATCAGAAACCAAATCCATGCAGAAATATTTTAAATACTCAAATAATAAAATCAATATTTGTTCCAAAAATACCAATATGGTTTTAATTTTCCAAATAATTCGATTCAGCTCAATATTCCTAAAAACACACCGAAAATTTAAAGAAAAAAACAAGAATATTTAAAAAAACAACTTCAAAAATAAAATGAAAGAACACACAAAATTCCTAAAAACAATTCGAAATCACTCACCCACACTTACTCCATTTACTACCCCTTTTATGCTTGAATAAGGTCAATAAACATTTTACAATGAATTTATATTGTGTATCAAACAAAATAAAGAAAAGGAAAGACACAACCTGGTTTATATTTCAGTGGCAGCCTTGAGAGTTAAGCTCATAGCTGCTACCACTTAAAAACTACAAGAAATAAACCAAAATACATTAGAAAAATAAATAAAAATAAAGACAAAGGATAATAGTAAATGGATAATTCATGGTTTATCCCCCAAGAGGATGTTAGGTTTTTACTGCACCTAGACAGGCAGTTGCAGTAGATTATCCCCAATTAGATGGTAGATGTGGTTTTTTGAGATAAACCACCACATGCGACTTTTTCCAGTGTCCATCAGTAGACACAGAGATCGCAGAACCCCAAAGAAAATAAGAAATTCCCAACCCCCAAGAATGAAGAAATATAAAATTTGACATCTAGAGTGGGAGGGAATAGAATGTAGGGGTTCTCCCTATAAATTTTTGTGGTGTCCTCCTCAAAATGGTATGAAATTTTTCATAGAGGATGTAGTTGCACCAACACCAGCTTCTCTGACTCTTCTTCCACGATCACCACCACTTCTGAGATCTATTTCGTATCATCCAAGGTCTACTCCTTTTTTATTGTATCTGAATTTTCCAGAATGGAGTAGTCAGAAAACAATTCAGTTTGAATAATATTAAAACATGACGAATCAATTAAGAAATCTTCCATTTCTTGTATGTCTGCTAGAAAATTGATCTCTTAAAGAAAGACCATTTGCACTTCCATCATAGAATTTGAATATTCATCATCATCTTCCAATGTAAGAGATAGGTCAAAAGGTTCTGATTTTTCATTAGCAAAGATGGGAAGATCATGTTGCAGGATATCTTCAACAACATTTTTCCATGATTCTTCCAAAAAATGTTGATCTCCTATATGTGCATCAGTTATAATGTGTACGTCAGGGAACTCCTTGAAAAATGGATGAGTATGATATGCTATTATTAATTCCTTTATAAGCTCCTTCTCATCCTCCTCAGGTTCATTGACATAAAAAATGATCGGTGAAATCTCTTTCACTACTTGTTCAGGTTCAGGTTCCGGTTCTGGTTTCTCTTGACAAGCATGTACGTATTCAGCAATCAACTATATTGGACTCTCCAATTTTTCCACTACATTACTAATCTATTTTTATTTAGAATCCTGATCATCTAAATCTTCTTCTGGCACCTAGGATTCGTCATTCCATGCATAAATATTTGAATTGAAAGGCATCATGATGAAAAATATTTTTTAGGGTTTTTGAAATTTTTGATTTTTTTAATTAAATGAAGTTAAATAATTTACCATAAGTGAATAAAAATATCTACTCATTACCAATTGGCTCCCCAGAAATGACGCCAATTTGATGAAGTGTTGTCATACATGCTATCGAAAATATTTTTACTAAGTGCAACACAGTGGCTGACCTAGGTCGATCTCTTAAGGAGCTTTTGCTGTCAATCACTCACTATTTCTAATTCAATTTATATATATATATATATGAAATAAAATAACTAGATATTAGAATTTGGAATTGAAAATGAAAAACTAAATGTAATTATGCAGATGCAATGAAATAGAATGAATGCAGACAAAATGATGTTAGGACAGAAATGAGAGATTCCCAAGAGCATCACCCAAAGTTAACCTTCATCATCTCATTATTTGTTTTTAATTTACATAATGAACATGCTCCATCGTATGCATGAAAATACTCCCTTGCGTATGGTTGTGAATATATGGAACTCTAAATGATCGTTGAGAGACTACACATCCACCTTCTCGGTTGAGGAAGAATATTGTAGAAGTGAAAGATAAACCTCGGGAGGCTAGTGGAGAAACAAAGAGCCTAACCCACTTAGACCCCCTTAGTATAACTCTATGTAAGTATGAAAAATTAATAATTAATGTTCAAATTCTTGGGTTCATCACTTTATTTCTACGCCGGGAACTTTCTCATATTAGCTACTCACGATCATGAGCATAAGAGTTCACATTGATGAACAAAACGGGGGGAGAAAAAAAAGAGAAATTAAAAAAAATTGAAATAAGAACACTTAAACTAAATTATGAAATGAAATTATAGAATTAAAAGAAAATAAAATACAATACTAAACTACATAAAATGTCCAACAAAGTCTATTCCTATGTTTCTAACCATTTGAAAAGAAAGAGGGATACACTAGTATAGGGAAAGGGGGTGACATTTTGTCTCCAAAAATCATCTCTAAATGTACCCGTATTGATAGCCTCATTAAATAAGGAATTTTGAAATTGGTTCTTCTTTATTGTTATTCCCCTATGTCTCCCCTGTCGACCCATGAAATTTAATCTTGATTGTCCATGTTTGGAGAGAGATATGGTTGCATCACTGATGACATTTAATCTGGACATGGTGACAGTTCAGATTCCAATACACTGAGCTCCAAGGCATTAATTTCCTTGAAAATTAATGATCTAGAAATTGATATACTAATGAAAGATTTTCCCCATGATTTTTCCAGCTCCATGAAAAATTTCAGCTCCAATGGGTCTTCCATTTATGTGATATGTCCCAAATAATAAAATTATCCACTTCTGTACACAGTTTTCAAGGCCTGGATTGTGAGATGGATTTGAGCTTCCAAATGATTGATTGAACTTTGGGTCCAGAAGTATAGAGTGAATACCATAGAACATAAAAACATATAAAAGAATATTTGTTAAATTTGTATCATTTTAGAAAATTTTATGTCTGAATCATTAAAATAAATGAAAACTGTTTAAATAAAAAATATGCCATTTTTTCAATGAAGCTCAAAAATACTCCTAAAACATTAAAATGTGACAATTATACTTAAAATAAAACATTGGATGGATTAAAAACATTTAAATTCATAATAAAATAATTGAAAATATTTGGTCTATCGATTCCCCCACACTTAATCATTGCACTCCTGGGCAATAATCTTATACCGTGGTCAAAAACAAACCTCTCAAAGCAAAAATGACATCACATCGCAATTATCATATCACAGAAACATTCATGCCCCCAACATGGATCATAACTTCAGAACTCCTAAAAAATAATATGAATCCATTCAATCTCATCTTAATCCTCACTTTCATGTCATACCTACCACCCCGGAAAAATATTTCTCTCTTCACTCGAGGATATTTAATGTGGAGTTTTTCTCATTCCCAAGAACATGTGTGATTTCTATAGGCTTGAAATCCTCCTAATATCTCCCCTTAAAAGAGTAAAAAATGTGTTAATCATGAGGTCTATTTCATGGGTTGTTCTGGGGATGAGGGTTTCCTTGTTTAAAATATAAAAACATTTGACGCAAAATGAGGAGTTTTATGCTCTAAAGTGAATTGAATGCAAGAAAACAGTTTTGCTCAAGAATGGTGTGCTCCTAAATTAGCTCAAAATATTAATCACCTCCATAAAACTCTTCTTTTGGGAATTTCTTACTTATAATTTCATCATGAATGATTTTTATCCCTCTTTTCTCCATTTGTTGCATTGTTTCATCACGAATTCAGATATGGATTTCTCTTCAGAATCATTTTTTGGAGGAAAAGAGATACAAATTTTGATCTTCAAAAATTGGTGAACACACATCCCATATGTGTAATGATATTTTGGGCCACCCAAACATCTTTAAATAATGACATTTCTTCCACCCAATCAGTAATAAATTTGGCATCACATTATATTCAGCTCAAAAAGATTCTTCAGGAATGAAAAATACAACCCATCTTCTCCATCCCCCTCACTTGAGTTCAATAATAATCAGGAATTTAACTTATAGAGAAGGTTGGATAGACATAAATAGATTTTAATGAGGCTTCCTAACAAGTTATTTCATGGATACTAGGGGATTAATGAAGGTCAGATGTAATGTTTGGCCAAAATAGGAATTGAATGAAAAAGGGTTTCAAATTAATGACTCAATCATACTTAACACATTTCATGACCTCTAGCAGCATTAAAAAAGAGAAAAATAGCATGTTCTAGATCACAAAAACATGTATCAAGGCTCTCTAGAAAAAACATAAATGTAATAAGATGTTAATAAGGTTTAGAATCCTCTCGGGTTGGGTAAGATTGTCAATTTAGACAGCACTAGTGCACATGAGTTTCAAAGTCAATCAAACATCATCAAATGAAAAGATCAGAAGTCAGAAACAAAATCCATTCATCAATCATTTAAATCCTAAAATAATCAAATAATGAAATTTTCCAAAAATACCAATATGGTTTGAATTTTCCAAAGAATTCAATTCATCTCAATATTCTTAAAGACACACGAAAAAAGGAAAAAGGAAAATAAGAAAATTTCAAAAAAACAACTTGAAAAATAAAATTAAAGGAGACACAAAATTACTAAAAAAAGATGAAATCCCTCTCTAAAACATAAACCATTTACTACCCCCCTTTACTCTCAAAGCAGGTTAAGAAACATTTAACACATAATTTATATTGGGTAGCAAACAAAATAATGCAATGGACAGACATAACCTGATTAATTTTTCAGTGGACGCATTGAGTTAATCTCATAGCTGCTACCACATTAAAACTTCAAGAATGAAATGAAAAGACATAAGAAAAATAAATGAAAATAAAGACAGAGGAGAATATAAGAAAGAAAATTCTTGGTTTTTTCCCCAAGCGGATGCTAGGATTTTGCTACCCAAATTTAGGAAGTTGCAGTAGATTATCCCCAATCAGATGGTGGATGTGGTTTGTTTGAGATAAACCACCACATGTGATTTTTTCCACTGTACATCAGTAGACACTGATATTGGAGAACCCCAAGGAAAATAAGCAAATTACCAACCCCAATGAATGAGGAAATATATAATTTGAGATCCAGAGTGGGAGGGAATATAATATAGGGGTGCTCCCTATAAACTTCTATGGTGTCCTCCTTTAAATGTTATGTAGTTTGATTTAGAGGAGACAGTCGCGCCAAAACCAACTTCCCAGACTCTTCTTCCCCAATCACTAACACATCGGTGATCTCTTTAGTATCATCCATGGTCTGATCCATTTTTACTATATCAGAAATTTCAGGAAATGAGAAGTCAGAAAACAATTCAATTTGTATTAAATTTAAACAGGACGAATCAATTAAGAAATATTCTCTTTCAAGTATGTCAGCTAGAAAATTGATCTCTTTAGGAAATACCATTGTAAGATCCAAATCAGTTGGTGCATATTCATCATCATCTTCTAATGCAAGAGAGATTTCAAAAGGATCTGATTGTTCATTAGTAAGGATGTGAAGATCATGTTGTTGGTTATCTTCCTCAAAGATTTTCCACGATTCATCCAAAAAATATTGATTTCCCATAAGTGCATCCGATTAAATGTGTAAATATGGGAACTCCTTGAGAAATGGATGAGTATGGGATGATATAATTAATTCCTTTATAATCTCCTTCTCACCCTCTTCATGTTCTTTGACATAAAATATGATCGGTGAAATCGCTTTCACCACTTGTTCAGGTTCAAGTTCTGGTTCTGGTTTCTATTGACAAGCATGTACATATTCAGAAATCACCTCTATTTGACTCTCCAAATTTCCACTACATTACTAATCCTATTATATTTAGCATCAATATCATATAAAACTTCTATTGGCATCTGTAATTCATTAGTCCATGCAAAAAAAATTGAATTCAATGACATCATGAACAAAAATCATTTTTAGGGTTTTTAAAATTTATGATTTTTTTGTTTTTTTAATTAAAGGAAGATAAATAATTTAAAATAAGTGAATGAAAATTCTGAGTGAAGACCACTTGGCTCCCCAGAAATGGCAGAAATTCGATGATGCATTGTCGTGAATGCTCTCAAAAATATTTATACTAAGTGCAGCACAGTGGCTGACCTAGGTCAATATCTTGAGAAGCTTTTGCAGTCAATCACTCACTATTACTAATTCAATTTATATATATATGAAATAAAATAACCATAAAAGCGATTTTTGAATTTAAAATTCAGTAATAAAACTAAATATGCTTTTGCAAGGCAATAGAATTAATGCAGACAAAATGATGTTAAGATAGAATGGAGACATTCCCGAGAGCATCACCCAGAGTGAACCATCATCTTCTCATTATTAGTTTCTAAATTACTTAATGAAAATTCTTCATAATATTAATGAACATCCTCTTTTCATATGTTTGTGAATATATGTAACTCTCAACGATCGTTGAGAGTCAACACATCCACATCCTAGATTGAGGGAGAATATTGCAGAAGTGAAAGCTAAACCTCAGGTGGCAAGTGGAGACACAATGGCGCCTTACCCACTAAGATTCCCCTCCATATAACTCTAATTAAATAAGAAACATTAATAATTATTGTTCAACGTCTTGGTTTCATCACTGGATTATTCTCCTAGGAATATTCTCGTGGTAGCTACTCATGATTACGAGTATAAGAGTTCACAGTGATGAAGAAAACAGGGGGAGAAAATAAAAGAGAGAAAGAAAAAAAAGAGAAAGAAGAACACTTAAATTAAAATATTAAATGAAATTACATAATGAAAAGAAAATGAAATAAAAAACAAAACTATATAAAATGGCCAACAAAGGCTATTCCTATGTTTCCAACCATTTGAAAAGAAAGAGGGATACACTATTATTCAGAAATGGGGTGACATTTTGGCTCCAAAAATTGTCACCAAATGTAGGAAAATTTATGGCCTCCTTAATGAAAGAATTTTGAAATTTTCCCTTCTTTATAGTTGTTCCCATACATCTCTGCTATCAACATAGGATATTTCCAAAAGATTTTCCATGTTTTTAGAGAGATATGGTCACATCACTAATGACATTTAATCTGGACATTCTGACTTTCCGTATTCCAATACATCTAGTTCCCACACATTCATGTCCATGAAAATTAAAGATCTAGATGCGGTTATCTGAATGAATGTTCTTCCCCTTTATGTCCTCTATCTTCATTTAAAATTTCATCTCCAATGGGTCTTCCATTTATAGGATATGTCCCAAATAATAAAATTCTCCAGTTTTGTACACAGTTTTTGAGGCCTGGTTTGTTAGATGGATTTGAGCTTCCAAATGATTGATTGAGCTTTGGGTCCATAAGGATACAGTGAATCCCATAGAAAATATAAACCTATAAAAGACTAATTTTTCAATTTGGATCATTTTAGAAAATGTTATGGCCGAAAAATTAAAATAAATGAAAACTGTTTAAATCCAAAATAATCTTTTTTCAAATTAAGCAAACAATACTCCAAAAACATTAAATGTGACAATTTCTCTTAAAATAAAACATTTTTGGGATTAAAAACCATTAAATTCAGAATCAAAATAATTGAAAATATATGTTCTATCACTCTTCTTGGGCTTGGTCAGGAGAAAATCCCTGTGACGCTACCTCTTTTCCGAGCTCCAAAAAAATGGGTTTCTTATGGAGCAATTCTACTGGATTAGGTCATCACTTTCTTTGTCTGAGTAAATTTGATTTTTTAAAGCCCTATATTTATGATAATCATGTTGTTACTATTAAATAACTATATTAGCAATGGTACAAATTATTAACGTTACTTTAAATTAAAAAAAATAAAACTAAGATGTGAATATGTGTTATATAACCATTTTACACAGTAATACAATTAATTAGATCAAAAGGAATTATCATTAATAAAATTTTGGGAGGTTACAATCTTCCCCCCTTAATAAAATTCACCCTTTGAATTTCCTTTTCCTACACTAAAACAGATGATGGTAACTCTGCTTTATCACTTCCTCTAATTCCCACATTGCTTCTTCTAATATGTAGTTTCTCCACCCCACCTTGACGAAGGGAATTGTATTATTTGGTAGAACATGTTCCCTTATATCTAAGATTTGAGAAATATATTTTCATAAGAGAGGTAATTATCCAGTATTATCACATCTGGATTGAGTACGTGTGATGGGTCAGGTATGTACTTCCACAAGCGTAATACATGGAATACATAATGTAATTGAGATAAGTTCAGTGGGAGTGCTAGTCGATAGTCCACTGCTCCAATTCAATAAAAAATCCTTAAAAGGTCTGTGTTCCTTGGACTAAGATTTACCTTATTCCAAAATCTCATAACCCTCTTCCACAGTTATATGAGTATAAATACCAAGTCACCAATATCAAACTCTGGGTATCGTCAAAAATTATCTGCATATATTTTTTATCGATTCTGAGAAGCTTTAATGTGCTGCTGGAAGGACTTATAGTTCTACACCATTTCATCAAATATTTATGGACCTATGAGTTTTCACTCCCCAACATCATTCAAAAATTCCAGTGTTCTTCACATCTCCCCATAAGGGAATTTATAAGCATCTGTTTAGATGATTGAGTGGAAACTGTTATTGAATGAGAACTCAATTAGAGGAAGATATTGATCACATCCCCATTTAAAGTAAATGGAGAATACTCTCAACATTTACTCATTTTTTTGGATAGTCCTCTCATATTGGACATCATTTTGTGGATGATAATCCGTACTAATGTTCAACAAAGTATTCAGAGCATGTTGGAGACTCTTCCAAAAATTAGAGGTGAACCTTGGATCTCGATCGGATACAATTGATAGTGGTACTCCATTAATCCTTACCATTTCTATGATGTATATCAATTCTATTTGATCCAATGAAAAATCCTCTCAAATTGAAATGAATTTTATAGTCTTTATAATACAATCCACAATGACCTAGATGGAATTTTTTCCTTTGGATGTCTTCAGAAGTCCGGTGAAAACGTTAATGGTGATGTTCTCCCATTTCCATTTTTGTATGGGTAATTGTTGTATCATCCCCTTAGATTTCATCCATTAATACTTCACTTTCTAACATACCAGACACATTGATGTATTATTATCAATCTCCTCCTTCATGTTATCCCACTAATAAGACTCTTGTAGATCTCGATAAATCTTTGTGTTTCCTAGTTGAATGGAGAAATTTGTGTTATGTGCATCATCTAAAAGATCATTCACAAACTCCATATTTAATGGAACACATAGTCTTGTCTGAAATCTCACAATTCCTTCTTTATTAACATTGATCTTTAAGTATTTCCCTTTTTTATAGTTTACACTTTCTTCTGAATTCCATCATCATCCTTTTGAGCTTCCATTAACCACTCCAAAAGAGACGGTTGAGAAATTATTTATGAAAGGATTGATTATGTTCCATTCATTTTGATCCCCATGCCCATCTTCATCAATTTTAAGTAGATTAGATCCTTTTCAATTATTATTAATGATAGAATTACTAGGTCCTTTAAACATAGAGAATCATTTTACCTTTTTGCATTCCCAAGGTGGTAATGGATTGAGTAGTCAAAGTCTTTGATCAGATCTAAAAATCTTCATTGGCGCATATTCAACTCTTTCTGTGAGAATATATACTTGATTCTTTTGTGTTCTGTATATATTTCGCAGTTCTCCCATGAGAGGTAATGTCACCAAAATTTTAAAGTGGTGATCACTTCAGCCAACTCTAGATCATTTGTTGGATAGTTTTACTCATAAACATTCAATTTACTTAATGCATAGGCAATAACTTTGTCATTTTTCATCAACACTAATATCAGTCCCTTCATCTAAGAATCAATGAATACCAAAAAAAATTTCTCCACTTGTGGGTAATTTGAGAACGAGAATAGTGATAAACCTCTTTTTTAACTCCATGAAGCTATCTTTTTATTCATCACCCCAAGAAAACAAGACTCCATTATGAGTTATCTCAGTAAGAGGGTTTGAAAATCATGAGAAATTTCTAAAAGTTAGGTGATAATATCTAGATAACCCATGGAAGATATAGATATCGGTTACCGATATTAGCCTCAGTCATCCCTCAATTGATGATGTCATGGGGGGTCCATAGATATCCAATGTATGAAAAGTAGTCTAGAGGATATCCTCCTTCTTCACCCTTACATGGTAATATCTTGACCACAAATCCACCTTGAAGAAGTATTTTTTTCCATGTAGATGATTTAAAAGTCATCAATTCAGGAAGAGGTTACTTTTTCTTTATTACGATTTTGTTGAGATCATGATAATCAATGCAAAGGCACAATGAACCATCTTTCTTCTTAACGAAGAGGACCGGTGCACCCCATGGTGAAGTACTGGGGGGTATAAACCCATCATCCAGATTCTCCTATAATTGTTTCATCATCTCTTTAAGCCCCACAATATAAATTCTATATAGAGTCTTCGATATTGTAAAATACCTGAGTATAAGATCAATCAAGAATTCAACACCTCTTCGAGGAGGAATATCAGAAAATTCCCTCACAATAGTCATTTCATCAATGATGGTTGCTTCCATAGACTCAATCATCTGAGCGAGATAAACATTCTCATGGGTTTTTAATATCCATGCTAGAGATGGTAGTTCTAAAGAAGATTCATCATCCTCCTTGCACTTGTACAGAATCAGGGGTTGATTTCCCATAAAAAGAGTGATTTTCCTCTCATGAAAATTTATGATGGCTCTATATAGGTAAAGAAAATACATGAAAATAATTGGATCATATTACACTCTAGGAAGTATGAATAGGTTCACTGAGATGTTCAGTACATATATTTAGAAAGGGGGGGAGTTATATTCATGGGATACAATGATAGTCTCATTTTTCGTTCTCATCGAAATATCTATTTCCATGATTTTTGGTGGCATTGGGATTGTTCAACTAAACTTTTGATATATAAATGAATTCATAGAACCAGAATAAAATGTATGTTCCTCATTATAAATGAATAACTAGAGTACATGTCACCAAATTGTTATCGTGGTCCACATCGGTAGTAGTGGTGTAAAAATCTCACCCTTGCTGCCTTGGATATTGTTGGGTTCCTTAGAAAACCCTTATCATTGGACATTGGTTTGAAAAGTGCACTGGTTCTTTGTAGTTAAAGCAATGAATAATTACTTGAGGGTCGAACATAGCATTCCTCTCCTCTATCATAGCAGCGATTTTTTCTTTGTCAGTAATTAATTAATAAGTACCATTATCCTCTACACCTAAATCATTTCCTCATCATATTCAGGCAATTTTTGGGGTTCTTCATTCCGCACCTTTGAAAAGTGGGGTCCTTGAATTTCATTACACTATTGTATTCATCCATCAGACCTCTTTAATTAAAGAAAACATTCCAATTATTTTCCCCATGATACTTCTGAGATTCTATTATCTCCATTTCATCATAGTGGGTACATTGAAAAATTTCCTCATAGATAACAAAGTCTTGGATCTCTAAGACTTACCATATGCTAGGTTTGAGCCCACCAAAAAATCATTCAACCATGAATTTGGGGTTAAAAATAATCCAAATGCATTTTGTTTAATCCTTGTGAATATTTCCTTGTACTCTTTGATGGATTCGTTATCTTTTGGCTTGAGGGAGAGGCAGTCCCTTTCCATCTTATGTTGGAGGGAGTGAGGATAATATTTATCGAAAAACATTTTTAAGAAATCTTTCCATTCAAACTCCTTAATCACTTCCTTAGGCATTTTATTTCTGATCAATTTCCACCATCGACTAGCTTCACCCTCCATACGATAAGCATCCAGAAGAACCTTCCCTTGTTTAGAACATTGGAGGATGATGAAGATATTTTCAATGGAGTGGATCCATTTTACAGCGATTGAGGGATCATACAATCAATTAAAAGTAGGAGGCCTTTGTCTCATGAAGATATTGATTGTATATTTCTCTTTATTTGGGGGTGGTGGTTGAACATTCCTATTGACCCATGTTTCTATTCAAGACTTGAGTTAACTAAGAGAGTATCGTGATATTGTTTGTGATTCCTTCTCCCATCAGATTGGGCATCTCATTAGAATAGTCATCACATAGATCTCTTCATCGGTTGTTAGCCAGGGTCCTCTTATTATTGGCCATTGTCTAGAATAAAAGGAAATTTAGGGGTAACACATAATGGGGAATTCAAATTCGTAAAGGCATAACTTATAAATTAGATTTATTTCCTTAACTTATGAATTTATATGCTTCAATATTTGTTATCCATGATCTAATTTACAACATATATTCATAGGTAATTTTTATTCGCAAAATAATGGTTCATACTAAGCATATGAATTTACCAAAGCATATCCCCTGGGAGTTTCATAACTGTGATTGAAGCAAGTCCCTTTGTTGTTCACCAGTTTCGGTTCGAGTCTAGATCAATGAGGTGGTTTTTGGTTTTACCCTTACATACAACTGTGCCAGAGCTGCCTCTACCTACTCATATCTATATTGGGATGTATTTACCTGATAAACCATTTATTCAATACTCACTAAAATTTAGGATTTCTTTTATTATACTTAGTCTTATCCCTAAGGGTTTCACTAGGGTTTTCTAATCCTAATCCCAAAAATAACTAAACCAATCCTCTAATACCAAATTTAACAACCCTTTTATTTATTACACACTTAAACATGACTTATTACATAAACATGAAATTAATTCAACTATGAGGATTGATAGGTCTAATGTCTAGGGAAATTAGAAATATTACATAAGAACATAGAACATAATACACAACATCTTTATTGAAAACATTTATTACATGACCACAACATTTTTTCGTACTTAGCATTGCATGGAATAACCTGTGGACAAGAATACGAAAAGGGTGAGCTATAAAAACAAGTAATGGAGTAAAAAAGGAATAAAATGATGAATATATTACATTATAGAAAATAGCAATATCAATAGTGTACAAGATAAAACTCAACATAAAGGAATGATATAGTATGATTATCATAGCTTGGAAATGTGGCAACAACATTGAACATGATATTAGCATGATCCAAGGCTCATTGAACATGGAGCACGATTAAAACCTTATAGTACTTGAATTATAATTATTAAAACCTCAAGGCACATGATTTTTCATGATACTAATATTTACTCAATGCATTGAAGCGCTATCAGGGCACACCCTTCTTAATAATTTCATTTCAAGCATAAGGGTGCCAAATAGATCATACAACATTGATACATTAAATATCATCATTTATTCCATGATAAAGGAATGTAAAACTCATACATGAAACTATTTAATAAATAAGTAAATGTTCATAAAGGTGAATACCCTTGATAGGGAATTGGGCATGGTATTCACTACACAATGTCTTTGGTTCAAAGAATCGCGGTTTAATTTCGACAGCATAACGACGAGACATAAGAATTCATAATTATGGTTGATGAGAGAGAAATGATTATGTAATATTATTTACATGAAATGGACTATAATGGGTTCATATAGATACATATCCCAACATATGTAATGTAATTTAGATGTATAAATTAAAATAATTGGTTAAATATAAATGATAAGAGAGAAATTCCATATAGAATTTCTACATGGTAACATGTGTGCATGGGAGGAATTTATGAGAGAGACAGAGGTATCTAATCATTAAAACATAATTAAAGAAGTATTATGGAGGTGAGAAACCATACCTAAAAATTTTTATTTGAAGAAAAAATGGTATAATAATATAAATAAATTTATACAAAAAATAGAAAGGAAGAAATCCCTTACTTGGAAGTGTGTCCCCAAATGCTTAGAAGAGGATTAAGAGAGACATATAGAGAGATTATAGTGCCTTATTAGGATTATAGAGAGATGAGGTAAGGGTTTGTTCGAGATACAATGGTTTTTAGGGAAGAGAAGTGGGAGCTTGGGTGAGTTTACATAGGGAAATGGATGAAATTATTTATTATTTAGGTTTTGGACACCACACATTAAACTATTCAAAAACAAAAAACCATCACAAGGTTTTCTTGAACATGGTTTTTTCCAAATTGAAGTGGAAATATTATTTTACATGGACAATGGCCTAACTTATTGAAATATTTATCTTGATTATGTGGATATGAGTCACACTCAATAAATTCATTTTAAAATTTTAAAATATTTTTAAAAGTATTGGAGGGTATACTAATGCTTTTTAAAATAAATAAAACAAACTTAAAGTAACTTTATTTTAAAGGAAAATCAAATATTGGCTGATAAACCCATATATATTATTTTATTATATCGTTATTGGGTCATTATGATGTCATTAAACACATTATATATCTAAAAGGTATTTAATTTTTACCCAAAAATTCGACTGTCTCAAACATTAATAAAAATTAAAATTGTATTCATAAAAATTATATGATAATTTATATTTTATAAAAATTTATTTAGTAATAATATTTTATTAAAATATTATTTCATTCAAAAATCGATTAATTCATCAAAATAGATTTCTTAATTGAATATTAACTAAAAATACTATTTTTTATTTTAAATCCATTTGCAAAGTAACAATAAAATGAATGTATGTTCTTTATTATATAAGAAAATAATGAACATAATTATAGTTCTAGGGTCCTGTTACATAACCCCCTATCACATCCACATAAGACTTAAGGGTAAGGTGTGTGATGGGGATAGTCTCTTGGGGAGTCTTGGATAACATTGCTCAGGTGGTAATCTATATTAACTTCCCCATATCCCGTAGGTGATTCTGTTCAAGATTAACTTATTGAATATTGGCTTGGGCTTGGTCAAGAGATAATCCCAATAAATCTATCTCCTTTCCAAGATCCAACAAATGGGCTTCATATGGAGAAATTCGACTGGATTAGGCCATCACTTTATTTGTCTTAGTAAATTTGATTTATTAAAACCTTATATTTATACTAATCATATGATCACTGTTCAATGACTATATTAGCAACATTAACAGTTCGTAACTATTTTTTAAAATATAAAAAAACATAAAACCAAGGAAGTGAATATGTCTTATTTAATGATTTTACATAGTAAGACATTTAACTAGATCAAGAAGAATTTTCATTTATAAAAGTTTAGGTCGTTACAAATTTCACACAAAACTATCATCAAAACTCCCTAATAAAAGCAATTTTCATGAAAAGGGTCAAACCAAAACATAATTATATGGTTTAACTCTTAATAAAGTAATGAAAATATTGATTGATTTAGTATTTTCTGGAGGTATTTTAATATACTGTTTGAAAAACAATTATCGTTTATATATCATGTTAAAATCAAGTGTATTTTTCATAAATAATCAACCATGTTTTGATAAAATATTTATGCATAATAATTTTATTTTATTTTATCTTTAATGTAATTTATCTTATTTATTTAATGTTATCGTGTTTCATGCATCATAAAATCAAATAAATAAATAACTTTTCATAAGAAAAAATAAAATAAATAAAGTGACTTTGATCAAGAGTTTTCTAATGATTGATTTATTGAGTAAATGATAAATTAATCTTTTATCCATAGGGAAAAACACTTTGAGCTATTCTTGGATTGGGAATAGAATTATACCATTGAACTTTGTGTCTTCATGATTGGTTTCAACTTAGCTTAGGTTCTAGACCACCTCCTCACCTTAGATCTCTTTACTTTACATGTTTTAACTCATGCACAGGTGTGGGGAAATAGGGAAATGGGATATATTAAATAAAGCATGGACACATAGGTCCTATATAATTAAGGTAAGAGGAATGAATAAAAAAGAATTATATTTAATTTAAAAAAAATTATCACATATTAAATCCCATGAAATAATATTAAATTAAATAGATATATGACACATACATTGATAGATCAATCTCATGATTAGTCACATGCATCCAACGACATCACATTCATACAAGCTAACATTCATTTTAAACATGTATATTAATTAAGGAATGTTTTTCTTGAATTATTAATTAATAGTATTATTAATTATTTAATTAAGTATCTTAATTATTAATCCAAGTGGTCTTGAAGATACATAAGATCCCCATCCTATATAATTTTAAATAAATTATTTTTTATTACAATTTCATACATACATGGTGTGTATCAAAGGAAACAGAACATGTACTCTTCTAAACTACTAGTGCCTCATATTTTCCTTGTCTTATACAATATACTTACATGACATGTAATGCACATGAAATATAATGATATACAATGATGTGTAGTTCTTTGTGTCAAACCAAGTAGTCATTTATATGTGTATGACACATAAATTTTTTTAAAATACATGGGGTGTAATACTTTTAATTCCTGTATAGAGTACACAATATAGACAACTACCATTAATGATATGTTGTTCGTAATTTTACAAGAAACTTAATTAGGAATTTAATTCAGTGAAAAACCCTACACACAGCATATAAACAAGCTACACATCATATTATTTGGCTTTAATTCCATAATTAATATTATGGGGTTTACAACTAGGATCTATGTGTACTCCACATAAATGGGTAAGAGTAACATGGTGTGTAAATTAAATACATAGCATGTAACTCCTTTTGATCATCATGTGCTACATGCCTAGGTACATGAAATCTAATATATTTAGGATTAAACCTTGTTACAAAATGTGAATTCCAGCTAAAAACCATGTGAGAATAGTTGGCCCATGTTTCTTTGTTGACAAACAGCATATAAAGTGTGTATTAATACACACTAGGTAAGTTGACCACATAACTATCATGTCATGTTGTGTTACATGATGTGTATAATAATTATATTCCATGTAACCCAATAAATTGTGTGCTACCATGACAGTCAATACACAATGTAATTAATTTTTAATTAAATTCCATGTAATAATCTCCCACATGGAGAGACATTATTTGAAAAAACCATGTTGGTGTGTGATGGAATGAGATTATAGAATAATTAATATATCCACATAGTGTGAAATTGGGTGATTTCGCCAGAATCCATGATACCTCTTGATGGGATCTCCATGGGGTTTTCACATTTTCTTGTTCATATTATTGTGAATGAACATGTTATCTCAATTTTATGGATTAAAAATAAAAAAATAAAATAAAAAACTAACAAAATAATTATCATAATGGTTAAAAAATATTATAAATTTAAATGTGCCTACTTTGATATCGCTTGAAGGTTCCAAGCAAGGAAGAATCCAGATAGGTCCTTTCCCAATGATTTTTTTTCATTTAATATGATGAATAAACCCTTATAAAATGATAAATAATGACATGTATTATGATGATATCTGATGAAACATGTGGAAATAACACTAGAACAAAAGAGAGGATCATTTATGTTATCTTTATAACATATATAATAATAATAAAAATACCTCTATCTTGAATTATTTCTCTAATTAAGATGATGATTATTTGGATGTAGTTTTATTTATACCACCATTTTTATATTAGTATCCAAAATAGAATCCTTATAGTGATGGTCCATATAGGCTCCACAATCTCTGAATTTCGCCAACAGATCTCATGGAGCCAGTACAAATGTACTGATTCCCTTGTATCGTTAATGATGATCACAACAAGTGATATAACAATCTTGAAGATCACATCTCTTGATATCTTTAACATGAGAGGGAGGAGGATGATGAACACTTCTCTCGTTATTGAGAAAACCTAGACATGTTCTTGATAGAATCTTTGGAAAGAAATATTGCACAAAAAAATCAACTATATATCTAAAATTATATATGTTGGAATATATCAAACTGGGATTTACTGTTTGATAATTTAATTTAAGCCCTCCATAAAATAATAAACCTTTCATATTCTCTTTTCCAATTAAAATAAAAATAATAAAAGTAATAAAAATAACAGTAATAGTAATAATAATAATAATAATAATAATAATAATAATAATTAATGGCATGCGCTAACCCATGTAATATTAAATATTATTTTAATAAATAAACAATTTAATATATATTTAAATAATATCTAACAATTATATCATTCTCATAATTAGACACTTTACTCATCCCAATTGTCCTTGTGAAAATTCTCTGAACATACAATAATAAATTAATTTTATTAATTTGATAAATAAATGAATATTATAGTAATGACCATGTGAATAAATTATAATATTTATATTCATGTATGTAAATAAAGGTTCCATAAAAAATATTATTTATTACCTTGAAAATAAAAAAAAGAGATAAATTAAAATTGTATTTGACAGATTTTTGAATAAATATTTATTTTAATATTCAAGTCATATATATATTCAAATTTGAATATAATTAGTGATTTGATATTTCCAATAGAAAAAATCATGAATAAATATGATTTTTTATTTTTGAGAATATTATTTATTCAGATAGTTAATCACAAATATAATCTAATTGAGATCAGGGAAACACTTTGTGTGTGACCCACTAGGCCTATTTTTTAGGGGATTTAGGCGATCTTTCACAAAGACCAAGAATAGTGTCTAAAAACTTGTCAATTCATCCAGAAAGAAAAAAATAATTTTGAAATTAAAAAAAGACACATGAACACATAAATTGTAATATACTTCATTTTTCTATGTATCTCTAAATCAAGTATGTTACATACTCACATCATCATCCTATATGCACAATTTCTATTTCATTGAATATCTAAAATGAACTCATCAATAAAACATGTCAATAGATTTTGTTTGATTATTCTATTTCATTCAATGTTATTGTGATATAAACATCCTTAAACTAGAAGGTACAAATCCTCTATTGACTTATTCATTAATGGCATACCACTCATGACTCACCCAACATATACTACATTACAACTAGCTTATGTTTTCACTGTTTTCATTAATGTATAAAAACACATAACTCATGATATGCATTAAAAAATATAAAATCTAAGGATCAATAAAAACATTCACATACAAGAATATCCATTGAAAAGTTACATGTAGAATTTTTACAGATGGGGATATCCTCATAATATCCCATCTTGAAAATTACCAAGTGTGAACTTTATTAGATGAAGTCCCAACCACATATGAGTATCAAGAACTTCCTAGTCAACAGACTATTGTCATATAATTTAATGTTATCTTAATAGTAGAACTATATTTTTGAATATGACACATCACATTAAGGATCTCATCACAGTGGGGAATTTCAATATGCTTTTGATGCGATAAATACCCGAAATATATTATCACATTAATGAAACATATAAGAATAATTATTATATGATAATATCATTCATTAAAATTCATGTATTTGAGTATATATATATATAAGTAATCTAATGTACAAAATTAGTTGGTTCTAGGTAAATAACTCTAAAACTTACCACACACTACACTGAAACTACACACCACAATCTTATCTAAATAGGGTAATGTGAACATGAAGGACATAAAATGCATTCCATCCTCATACCATGGACATCCCCCACCAAATATCATCATCAGAACCATATAACCAAACCAACCAATATAATACATACTAAAACCTAATATATTAAATCTTGTATGAATATACCTACCATGATCCAATACAACCTGTACTTCACATGGAAGGGAGAGTAGGGAAAAGGGAGTATCCATCAATATATTCCCTCACCAACCAAGATGTTGGGGAAAACACTTGGAATCCAAAACAATTTGGGAATTGATAATGATATCAAAATCAGGTTGTGATGCGTAAGAAATGAAAAAAAGTATAATGAATATAAAATCACACACAATCCTAGCCTAAGGGTAAACTCACCAATTACCACAACATCCCATAACATAACATGGATACTACCACCATGCACTGATAATCGCAGCTACAACTATAAGATAACCAAATCTAAATATCTACATAAACTACCAAAATATTTTATTAAATATCCCATTTCATATCTTCATTCATTAAATTAAATACTTTCTATTTACCATCCTCATTAAAATTACTATTTTAACACCTTCAGATTTTAGTATAAATTATCGTTAAAAAAATACTATGTTTATTTCACACGCAACAAAAAATTAAATAAACTATGATAAATTATATTATGATAGTGTATTATAATTCAAGATAAACGTTAATAAATTATGAGAATATATTATGAAACATCATTAAGAAAAGAATAAGAGGAATAAATTCATATGTAAATAAAAATACCACATACATAAAATATTTATCCTCATTGTTCATCATTAAGATCATACCCCCAATTATAACTATGGAAATAAGGAAAAACATTATAAATATAATGTACATTTTGAGGAAAATATAAATGAAATAAATTAATTATTATAGTGAGGAATGTAAGGAAATATACAAGAATGAAATATAACAGTTAAATAAATATAGTCATTGGACATACGTCCATTAGAAATATGGTCATTAGAAATTTGGTTGTTGGATATATGGGAGTTGGGTATGTATGTGTCCAATATGTATATTAAATTTCAAAAAAAATTAATAACAAAACCAAAATATTTCAAATCATAAATAATAAACAATGAAATAAAAAGACCATATTTAATTAAAATATTTTATTATACTTTTTTTTGAGTTTCTTATTAAGAATTTAATTAATAAAAAATGATTTGATATATTTAGAAAGTTAAAAGACTTTTTAATTTTAATTATTTATAAAATCACCTTAAAATAAATAAATAAATAATTTTAATGCGATTTTGTGAAAACCATTTACTGTTAAAAAAATGGTTATTTTTTAACAAACTATTTTTTTAGATTTTTGTTTTTTATATAAATAAATTAAATTGATAAATTGTAAATGATGAAAATAATATAATTTTTTATGCATTAAAAAATGAATTAATATTTAATTAATTATTAATTGATGTGAAATAATATTATGAAAACTCATAGTTCAAAAATTCATTTTTTTGATAAAAATAGTTATATATATATATATTATGTTTTCATTTTAAAGATAAGTTTATTATATTTATAAATTTAATTAGATTATATAGAGTCCAAATTTTTAATCATAACAAAAAATCAATTAAGTAGTTCAATTTCAATTATGGGCATAAAAAGAAGATACCGAGGAAAAAATTGAGTTACCACTATAAAGGTAAAATGAGATAAAATGAATCAACTAAGTGGTAAAGAAATAAAAATCTATAAAATCTCCTCAAAATTTTGTGTATGTGGGTTTTCAATACCAATATTGATTATTTTAAACTTATTATCCATATTCCATGATAAAATGACACATATACACCTTAGGTAATGAGTATTTGGGGAAATGACACTCAAAACTAACTTATAAAAGTACCCATATTATTCCCCTTCAAAACCACTATTTTCCATTAAAAATATTTATAATTCCCACTAATTTTAAATCTACTAAATTTTTATTTAATGTTTTAAGACATATGTTCCATGAAGGAAGCATAAATACTTCATTCTAATGGAACACATTTCGAGAAAGAGAATATCCATCAAAGTAAGTACGTATTTAATCACCATACTTTTCAATTAATTTCATATAAAAACTATATAAAAATAATTCTAAACCATGATGATATCATATCAACATCTTTATTATTTTGATATAATTTTCATACTATTATATAACTCTGTCCTCTTACTCATTCGTGAGTATAACATGTTCTTGTTTTGGTTGGTTCGTCCGCCTATATGGAAAACACTATAATATCTTCACCATTTACAACATGAATAAGTATAATGAAATTAATAATTGTAATATATGATATCAATTATTAATTTATGGTTTTAATATGGTTATTTAAGTCTGACATGATAACTAATAATCAATATAAAGTAACTTGTTGTTATCAGTAAATTACTCAAAACATGCTATCATGGATTCCATTCTCATGAACCAAACCAACATGTTCCATAAAGTGAAAATGGGAATAGAAAAATTATTTAAAAAAATATTATTAAAATAACTTGAATACACTTTTAATAATGAACTTGGTATCAAATAATGAGGTCCAACATCACCATTGTAAAACTTATATGAAACAATCAAAAGTAAAGACATCTATTTATGAAAATAATCAATAACTAACTAATATATGTGAAATTAATGAATATAAATAAATATTTATAAAGGTGATGGATAGGAATAGGGTTCTAAAATAATTTATTATGATTCTTATTTTTATTTCGCATGAGGTTAAATCACCTTCATATAAGTTCAATGTAAAGGTAATGGTTTATTTTCCAATATCACTTTGAAATCATGGATGTTTATGTTTGAACTTAAATTGGTACTAATTGTATATTATTTCACATTAAAAACCAATATATTTTATTATAATATGTTCATTTTGTGGTTTATATATATTATTATCCTTTATATTCCAATTTATTCATAATTCTATCAAAAGGATATTTGTAATAGAAAATGACCTTATCTATTATTTTTTATCATGAATATTTCTCCTACATGTCCACATTATTTATTTTGTTTTTATGGATTTTATTATTTAAGATTAAATAGTTCGTTAAATTCATTTTAGATTATCATTTAATATATATAAACATGTTTTCAAAGTAATATTTATTAATCTTCTCAGAAGAGTAATTTTCTATCAAATTTAACTCTCTTTACCAAAATTGTTAAAAATGTCTTTATTTTAAATACTTTCCACATAATTGTTTCCCTTTATTATATATATTTTTATTTATGATGTTTGTTTTTTAATATTTCAATGATTTCCAAAGTAATTTATATTCCCTTTATTTTATAAATTATTTTATATTAAATTAAATTTTATTAAAAGTAAAGGACATTTCTTCTTATCATTCATGTAATTTTATAATTCTCTTAAAAAATTAGTTTTAATATATGTCAAAATTATTCAATATATCATATGAGTCAGTAGGAATATTCTTTAAAGATACCATCCACCTTATTTATTTGAATGGATTATGACCATTTTGTGTGGAAATCTGCATAGAACCCATTTATCACTTACAGGTTAAAAAAATGATATCATACATGTTTTCATGTTCATGTGGCACACATGCATAAAGTTTATATTGGGATGATGCTTCTAGCCTGGTGATGTTGGTCTATAAGGTTCTTGTAGGGCCTGATGCTCCTGTTTTTATCTGGTGGTTTCTCACTTTCTTCCACAAAAGTGTTCTTTTGAATAAAAATGTGAATTTGGATGGATGGATAGGGTATGATTATCTTATTTTGTGCTCATTCACTTTCATTATGATCTCATACCCACATGTTTATACTATTCTCACTTATGATCATGGATTGATATCTCCTATATTTTCTCTTATTGAGCAATTGAGATAACCCTTTCTTATGTTTCCATTCTCCATTTTTTGAAGCCGAGTAATATGTGTGATTTGTCTAAAAGGGTATCATCTTACAGGACACTTAGTGGGGGATGTTGAAATTTTTGTAAAATAAGATATTAATGTATCTAATATCTTTTGAATCTAATCCTATACATTCTAGTGTGTTATTTTTTGTGATATATAATGAATATTCATGTAAAATTATGTAATATGTATGAATATCAAACTCAAGACACCATTTTTCTTAGTAGATTGAGGATTAGTTATTTTTTGAAGATTCGGATACAAATAATTATAGGATATAACCTAAAACAAACTATGATGAACCAAAAATGACATAGGATAAACCAAGAGTGTCTTAGGTTTAACTATAGGGTTTATAATTTAGACATATTAGATATGGTTTGTAATATATTGGGTTTCTATGTGAGGTATAAATCTTATTTTTTTCACTTCAAATGCTTTTTTATATCCTAATGTGATTTTCATTGAGGTATTGGGGGTATCTAGGGATTATTCAATACCTAGAGCCCATCAGTTTGAAAAATCAATACATGGTGCACAATTAATAGAAACCATGAGTGGAAAGTCGCACAATTTCTACTAACCATGTGATTCTAGATAGTTGGGACCTACATGATTCATGGTTTGAGGAAACTATGAAGATAACGATTCACGCTTGTGTGATGACCTCTGCATTTTTTAACAGTGGTTAGATGCACATGTTCTACATGGTTAGTCAAAAAATGTGCACTAACTGTGTGAGGTGCCCCTCTTTTTAGTGAATGGTTCATGTTTTGCAACTATTTTGGAAAAACTTGCATCCAAACCATGCGACACATATTTTTGGGGTAAAATGAAAAATTTCCCATAAAAATATATTTATTCTAAAAATTATTTTTATTTCTTCTTCGTTGAAAAGAAGAATCCTTTGGATCTGTCTTTGAATCCAAATTATAGTATTTTCTCTCGTTCTTCCATCTGATCTTAGAGTTGAGTTCCATCAGTCTTGTTGGATTCACGCAAGTTAGTACCCAATTCCGTTTGATCTATTATTCATTATTTTTGGTATTGAAGAAGTTATTTAGGTGCAATATAATATGCTGTAATTCCAATTTATTCATATATTCTTTGTTTTCCTTCTGATATGAGTCGAATTAGAAGTTGATACTAGACAAGAAATCTACCACAAACCTATAGTAGGTGATCTATACATTTCCAAAATGGCTTGGTGGTTTATAGATCTAATTCCCATTATTCCTCCCATCAAAATTTTTTTATTCTCCCTAAAAATTAACTGAAAAATTTAATTGAATAAAACAGATAAATTTAGGGATACCATTTATTTACTTATTGAAATGTTCAAGGTGGTTTCCCTAACCAAGGCCAACCATGGGGTATTCCATGGGAATTTCCTTTGCCTTTTCCATTATTAAACCACCCATTGTGTGAGTTAGTGATTTCCTTGTAGAGATCGTTTTTCCCTTGTATGAATTTGAAACATTTTTATATATATTTCTAGAGATAGGCACTGAGATGACGTGTGATCGCAATCCCTAATATGCACAGAATTTATTTTATAAAAATATTAAAAATATTTTATATTGTGTGCATGAATGTTCTTTAAAAAAGGTATAAATCTTATAATAAAGCTTATATTAGCAACTTGATGTCACAATTGAGTTTGGAATGCATTGTTTACCCTAGGCATAACCAAAAATAGGCCAGGGTGACTCATTAAAATACCTAATAATTGGTGGTTCATTCAATGGATTAATTAATTAATTAATTGATTTATTTATTCCTTTTAATGAAAATAAATGTTTATATATATACTTCCATTGTAAAGTTTCTAGGGTTAGATTCACAAAACCTAGGATAAATCTAGAGATTCTCATTCCTCTTTTATTGTAAAATAACATTGGATGATGATGAAATGCCTAATCAATGTAGAAAAGAGTGCAGTGAATGTAATGATGTCCTATAATCATTGGAAAGTGCATTCTTGAATGAAGAATCACAATATTGTACTCACCAATTTGCCTTCTACACTTTGCATGATTAAATTGATAGATAAAATTGATCTCTTCTATTGATATACGCCAATAGCAGCCCAATCATGAACCTATGTACCAAATTAATTTGATTGTTTTCATTGGTTTATAACCTTGGATGCCCCATTATTGATCATTGGACATGAAAACAACCCAAAGATCATTTAAAAAAGTTATTCATGTGCTTTTCCCCTCTATTATATGCGTTCAACACCTCTTGGACCATGTGGTACTATATCAATATTATCGGGATGTACCGATCCTGATCAGACCCCCAAAATCACAAAAGTTTCACAAATGAAGGAGGAATCAATGATGTATAGGTAAATATGAGGTTTTTTTAGGTTGTGAAGATATTTTTAATTATTAGAGTCTGAATCTTTAGAGGCTGAAGGTTTCACGACATTCAAAACTCATGACCGAAACCCCATGGGTTTCCAGAATCTGATACCTGGAGAACGATGGTCCAAAATGATAGATCCAGACTCGATCCAATGATTTTAAGTGGAAATACGGTGGTATCTATTATGAAATATATATATTCAATATTAAGAATGTTTATATGAGATTATATGAAAAACTCAACTACATGCCAGTTATAGGGATGAACACATGACATGTATCCCTTTGGCTGTGGTGGCTAGGGTTTCAGGAAACTATAAGGATGGAATGACATGTATACCTCCTACACACCATGTACCTCATCCCTAGCTGGATGAGCCATGTGATGGGTCACACAAGCTGGACTTCATGTGGGATTACATAGCCAGACACATGGATGTGTACTAATGTACAAAGGCACAGCCAGAGAACATGGGTGGAACCCCATGCTAGAGTACATGGCCAAACACACGCATGTGCACCAGAGTACACGAACATGGCCATGGAACATGGGTGTGGACCCTGAGTACTAGGACACGCCATGTAGAATCCCTAAATTCTATGTAGCCCTCTATGGGGGTGGGATCCATGTACTGGATAAGGACACAACTAGGTGGTGGAGTGGGACAACATGCCATATGGTCTGGTCACACACCATTCACCCCTTGGTTCATTCTATGGAAACATAAAGGTTTTGTATCTCCTTTGTCTGAAATCATATTTTTTCCCATGAGTAGCCTATCTAAAGTGGATTTCCATATAGAATGTGATGGTTCCCTCCATTGTGGCTTTAAAGATATGATATATATTTTTCTATGTACAACAATTATTTAGGCGATGCTTGATGATGGAAGTGATCATGAAGAATCACCATAGGATTCTTATAGTGTGGAACACCCCATTATCATGGGCATGGGTACTATGAACCTACCATTCGAGTGGAACTCCCTATCAAATAGGTAATGGGCCCTCAATGACTAGAGTAGAACCCCACTGTCAGTCTAGGATTAATGTTCATGACATCTGAGCAGAATCACCCTAGCAGATAGGGTGATATTTTTCAATGACTAGAGTTGAACCCCCCCCCCCCCCCTTTCACACCATGGTGTAGGTCCTTGGCCTATAGAGTGGAACCCCCAATCATCTTGGGAGTGGGTCTATTACCCAACCTGTGGAACCCGCTATCTGCATAGAGAATGGATCTTAATGACAGTAGAGTGGAACCCTCATCAGCATGGGAAAGAGTCCTATACAGATACGTACAGAGTGGAACCCCCTAATGCACTAGGTAATGGGTCCTCTACTTCGAGATTTTGACCCCTCGATTGTGCGTTATAGTGATGAGGCATGGTTTGATTGGAATGGTTACTTCTAGGTAGACACGTGAGATGTTTGGAATCTTAAATGGACTTTTAAAACTATTGGTGATTCTTTTCCCTGGGATGAGCTATGAGTTGAAAATCCCCCTACTCTCTCATTTGAGATAATTTTTACTGAGCATATATATAGTTATATATCCATACCTATGGATTTGGTTACTATTTTTTCATAATATTTGAATAAGTTTGGCATATATGATGTTCTTTTTGTGTTTTACTTCTCATGTTGGGATGATTCTACTCTCCTACTAGGGGTGGAAGAGTCTAGAAATGTTCTTCATCTACTCACCGTGTTAATTCCACTTGTGATGGTATAAGGTTAATCTTTCTCTTTCTCTAGGTTGAGCTGCACCTGTTTACTAACTATAGTCTTTTTATTCCTTTGGTATCACTTACATCCCCCTTCATATTTTGGGGTGTCTTGTGTATGTATATACTCACCCCTGTATGGAATTTAGCAGCACATGTTTTTTCCTATACAGACAATGGATAGGTCGGGGATATCTTTAGAGGAGCTTCTAGATACTAGTTACTTTGGACATTATTTGGTGTTCACATCTTAGAGATCAGTAGTTGGGATTTATTAGTACTTTAATTTTCTATTTTATTCAGGATGGGAAGTATTTCAGGCAGGGAATGTATGGTTCCCATTTACTTTTTAGTTTCCACCAATATACTCTTATACACCCTAAAAGTTATGAATGATTGTTTTAGATTCTAGTTGTTGCATATATTTTTTTTATTCATTTACACTTATGTATTGATATGATTGGGTTTCTACGTACAAGTACATAGGACACGGCTTTCCATTTAGGATATGTTTATCCGTGATTGTTTCCACCCTTGGCATATGGATGCGGGCCTGGGATAGTTGCGACTTGAGCCCCGACTTGGTTCAGGTTGTGAAATCCCATAGCAAGAAGTACCAGGCTTTCATGGTGCAGGAGGATTCAGAGAATTTGGACTCCCTAAAGCTGAACATGGTGGATCATGAGGGTATATATTTTCTATATTCGACGGTGTTGAATCCTCAGATTCTTTAACATATGAGAGAGTCCAAACTGGGAAACATTGACTATGAGTTCTTACATGTCCTGATATCCACAAGAGACTCACCAGATGAATATTTTGATGGAGGGAATCACATAATCTTTTTCTAGGGATGGACAATGGTTATAGTCACATTACAGGATATGGTGATATGGGAGTTCCTCACATCCCCCCTTGTTATACATCAAAACATGGGGAAGATGTAGAGTTACCATTAGTGGCTATTTTGGTGGTCTGGAATGAGATAGAGCATAGTTGAGTTTACCTCTCACTACCTCACATATCATAAGGTGAAAGTTGGGCACCATATTCTGACTGGTTTGTTATATCCCCTTGAGATCCTAGAGTGTAAATGAGACAAATTTTCCTAAGACTTCATCATAGGGATTAAATACACCATGAAGATACATGTTTCTATCTTAGAGATAGTTGAAATACTCTTGCAGTTGGAACACTTCCATGATATTAGGGAGTATGGTTAGATGTAGAGTTTGGAGAAGCTATACATACAATAGATTGCACACCTTCATGGGGTGCCCTTGAATATTGTAGATGGTAGTGACACACAATTTATCTCATTATTGTGGGGAGGCATTTAGGAGGTATTCAGAACCCAAATAAAGATGACTAAAATGTTTCAACCCCTGACCGATAAGTAGAATGAGAACACTATCTAGGTATTGGAGGATATGTTGACGATTTGTGAGTTAGACTTCATCTAGAGCAGAGAGGATCACCTACCCTTGGCACAGTTTGTGGAGAACAAAAACTACCACTATACCATTAATGACTCTTTTTGAGGTATAGTATGGTAGACCATATATGTTATCCTTATGCAGGAAATAGATCTATGAGACATTTTTTATGGGACCATAGATGGTGCATGTGGAAACAAAGAAGGTCCAGGTCATCCGTGAGTAGATGAGGGGGGACCACAGTAGAAAAAAATCTTATAAAAGTATCCATTGTAGGCCCTTAGAGTTCAATTATGGAGACCATGTTTTCTTAAGATATTCTCCACGATGAGGATTGTGGAGGTTTTTCCGAGAAGGCAATATATCCCTAAGGTTCATCAGGCTATTCGAGATCATAATGAGGGTTTTCATGGTTTCTTACCACCCCACCCTACCCCCACAGTTGGAGTGGTTTCACAACATCTTTTATGTGTTGTAGGTGGGGAGATACATGCATGACACTATGAACTTTATCGATTATCCTATGATGGACATTGAGGATGGATCCACCTTTGGATATCTCCTGATAAAGATTGATGATTAACAGGAGAGGACCAAGCATGTATGGACCATCCCTTTGGTTCATATGTTTTGGTATCCTGGTAACATGTAGGAGAGTTCGTGGGAGCAGTAAATACAAGTGTCGGCTCAGTATCCAAAGTTTTCTGTTTAGATTTTTATTTTTTATGATGAAAATATTAAAGGAGGTAATGATGTAGAGATCCAATTTTTTTCTTATAATACTTTTAAATTTTTATAAATATATATATTTCCAGAGCTAGCCATTGAGACGATATGTGATTCTGAGGCACAATGTGCCCAAATTTAGTTTTATAGACATATAAAATTAATTTTATATTACGCATGTGTGGTTTCATAAATAAAATAGTATAATACTTAAATGAAATCTCGAATCTGGAATATGAGACCACAATTGAGTTTGGAATGCGTTTCTTAACCAAGACAAGACCTAAAATAGTTCCACATAGGGAGTTCCGACAAATCACCCATTTGTGGTGTGTTCATTGTATTAATGAACTAATTAATTCATTCATTCATTCGTTTTATTGAAATAGAATGTCTATACATATAATTCAATGGAAACTTCTCTAGGGTTAGTCACATAAAGTCATGGATAATTCTCAAACTTCTCCTTCATCCATTGTTGGTGAATTACTTAAGATGATAAAAAAATACCAGATCAGAGTACATCGGAGGGTAATGAATGCCACAACATCATTTAGTCATTGTAAAGAACATTATTCGATGGTTAATTATCCAATCTATATGAATTAATTTTCAATATGTAATTTACACCCTCCTTGATTAAATTGATTGAGAAAATTGATCCCTTATATCAATCTACACCAATTATAGCTTAATCATGCACTAATATACTAGATTAATTTAATTATTTTAATTGGTTCCTATCCTCGGATGCCTCATTCTTGATCAATGGCCAATAATGCATATAAATGTTATTTTAAATAATTTTCTTGAGATTTCCTCCCTCGATTCGTTGGGTTCATCACAAGTTGGATCCTCTGGTCCCGGTTTGACATTTCCAGGCTGTACCGAGACTGATAAAACCCTCAAAATCATAATGGTTTCATGAATGAGGTACAAATATATAAATTATGGGTGGATATGAGATTTTTATGTGTTGTGTATGACTATTTACACGTTTTGAGGCCAGATCTTTAATGACATAAGGTTTAGATATGTGTGGAACTCACAATGGAACCCATGTGGGTCACTAGAATCCAATTCCTAGTAAACAATGGATAAAAATGATAGACCTGGCCTAAAACTGATGGTTTTAGGTGGAAATGAGGTGGAATCTATGGTGAAATGAACAAATTCAATGTGAAGATCATGGATCTAAGATTTTTTGAAAAACCTGACTACATTCCATGTTTAGGGATGTACAAATGGTGTGTATCCCATTGGTTACGGAAGCAAGGGTTTCAAGAAATCATAATTAGATAATGACATGTAACCCACATACACAATGTGTACCTCATACCTAGGTGGGCGAGACATGTAATGGGTCAAGTTTATAGGATGCAGTGTGGGAGTAAATTTCCAACCACACAACCATGTACTGAAGTACACATACATGAAAAAAACACTTACAACATCCTGTGTGAGATTACATGGACAAACACACGACCATGTACTAGTGTATATAGACATGACCATGTTATATTGGCGGGGACCCTGAGTATAAGACATGACATGTAGACTATCTACATGTCGTATATCCCTACATGGGGTGGGAGCTGTGTATTGTCCAAGGACAAGAACATATGGTTGAGCAGGACCACGCACTATGTTGGTCCCCTCCCTTATTGTGTACCCCTTGGTTCCTTCTAAGGAAATATCATGGTTCTATATATCTTTCATTTATCTGAGATTTTTTTTCAATGATTTGCATATCCTTAGTTTATTCTATGTATATTGTGGTGGTGCCAACCGTTGCAGCTTTCGAGATACGATGTGTACTATTTTGGTCATGACACTTATTTGGGTGATGCTTAACAATGATAGTGATCTTGAAAAATCACCAAAGGATTGTTATAAAGTGGAAACCCCATTATCATGGGTGAAAATCCTCTTCAACTACTTTATAAGTGGAACCCCCTATCAGATAGGGTGTGGGTATTAGAGGAATTGAGTGGAACCCACCTTTTATAGTAGGGCATGGGTCCTTGACATATTAATGGAACGTCTCTATCAGATAGGCAGTAGGTTCTTGATGACCATATAGGAACCCCCTATGACACCAAGGTGTGGTTCCTTGACCTATAGAGTGGAAACCCTTTTTAGTTTGGGTGTGGGCCCTCTACCTACTGATTGGAACACCCTATCATCATAGGTAATGTGTCCTTATGACAACAGAGTGTAACCCCCCATCGGCATGGGAGTGGGTCCTATAGGGATACTTACAAAGTGTAAACCCCATGACACACTAGGGTGTAGGTCCTCTAATTTGAAATTGTGACCCCTCAAATGGGAGGCACAATGACAAGGCGTTCTTTGACCGGAACATTTACTTTGGGCCTAAATGTGATATTTTTGGAATCATTGATGGAATATTGGAACTTTTGGTGACTCTTACTCCAAGGATGAGTAGTGAGATGGAGATACCCTTACTTTCTCATTTTCGATTCTTTTGATTGAGCACATATATATACTTATGTATTGATTCCTATGGATTTGGTTACTCTTTTTCCATGAGATGCAAAGATGTGTGGGGTATTCCATAAGCTTTCTGTGTTAATATTATTCTGGTTGGATGAGTCTACTATCCTGCTAGGGGTGGGAATGTGGCGATGTGTACTTTACCTACTCACTGTTTTGATCCCCCTGTGCTGGGATGAGGTTACACTTTCTATTGCTTTAGGTTGGTCTAAACTTCTGTACTATCTATAGTTATTTTATTTCTATTATATCTCTTATTGAACCCCTTCATCTTTTAAAGAGTCCTACTGGGTATGTATATACTCACCCCTACATGGGTTTTTTCCCACATGTTTCGTGTCTTATGAAAATTATAGATTGGTCGGTTATGTTTTCAGAGGAGATTAGGGATACCTGGTACTTTTGACCATGTATGGTGGTCGCAGCTTTCAGATTAGGATCTGGGATCTCTCTATAGATTACTTTATAATATTTTTCAGGTTGGGACATATTTCTGGTTGAGCGTGTATTTTTTTCCCTTTACATTTCAGTATTTACTTTTGTACTCTTGTACATCGTAGAGGTCATGTATGCTTGGTTTACATTCAAGATGTTGCATCTTTTCATTATTATTCCTATGCACTTCTATATTGATATTCTCAAATTTGTGCATATAGGTACTTAGGGTAAGGCCTCCCATTTAGGATATTCCTTTAATTATTTCTTCCAAACTTGGCCTATGGAGGTGGTCTTGGTGTAGTTGCATCAAATCCCTAGCTTGGGTCAGTTCGTGACATGCCTAGTCAGAAGAGGCTTGTTTATGAATGAATTTTGTTGAATGAATTTTTTTGGAGAGGGTATGACTCCTTTTTTATGTGTGACATGGTATAAAATATTTAATTGATTGAAGGGGTTTAATAAAAATTGATATATTAGGGGGTAATCTCATGGAGTCGACTTTAATGTTTATTATGATATGAGTGGGTAAACACATTGAATGTGAATTTCTGAATTGGTAAATGAATTGAGTAATAAATGTTTACATAGGACACCATGGGTGTTCCACACCCTGGGCCGTGATAGTAATAGAGAATTCCTTGGACAAGTATGCTCCTTGGATTCTAATTCTCTAGGATTCCATTATCCTTGATGCCCCTTGGATCTATTTTTTTGAGATCATTGTGGACATGGTCAGTAGACATGATTCTTGGACCCCACTTCAAGCCTAACAGAGTTTCCATCGGGATGATCCTGGGACTCGAAGTGGATTCCTTGGTCCACTATTCCATGGATTCATCCCTAAGGGGTCTAAAAATTTCAATTATACGAAAAGTCCATAGTTCATATAACATTTCTGATTATATGTCCCGACCATGGTAAATGTGACAAGTCTGATTATACATCTCGACCATGTTTGATATTAGATACTTGCTATACAGTGTGGCTATGATGATATAAATATTATGTGTATGACATGGTCATGGTGTTTAAATCATTTTTCTATATAGATTTTTTGTTATAAGATCTTGACACTAGTTTTTCAGTGATCCTTGTATGGATTGACAATATCACTTTACAACTTTACTTTTTCTATGTACATTTTACATGTATTACTATCATATCTATTATGTAAATTGAATTATTGTTAGATTATATTGAACAACCAAGATTTTTAATTGACTCATTGGGTGTTGAATGATTGGGATTGTATCTCATACCCTCTTTGGACTACCGTTGGGTACCCATTCATACTTTTTGGAATCAGGTTCAGATTATGAAAAGTGCCCACTATTTAATGCTTCAATTTGTGCAATTCATTAGAGAAAGTGAGAACTTGACCAATATGAGGATTGTGATTTATCTGGGGATAGTGAATTTTTATTTTTTTTATTTTGATACATGTATTATTATGATTCTCGTATACCTATTTTGGATTCTTTGTAGATACATGAAAGGATCATCATTGTACATAATATTACTTATGGAATTGTTTATATATTACTATCTTAGATGTATATATATTATCTAATTGTTTTACTACTTATTCTATTGATTTTATGATTTATAACACAATGTTACACTATTATAAGAGGGAATAGTATCCCCAAAGACACACCCTAGAACCTCACTACTAGTCGATAGCCTCTGGAATTAGGGGAGATTCCATTGAGGCCATGTGGTCAACTGAGATTGGGGAACCATTCAATGGAATCTGGGTTGAATATGTTAAAAAGATGAATCATAGGTTACTTTTAGGTTTTTTTTACAATTTTGGTGATAATAAACAGGGATAGAAACTTGCTGGAATTTGTTAATGATCTATTCCTAGGCATAGCTAACCAACTTAGAGAAAAACGCCAAATTTCCTCGAATGGACTTTATTGTTTCCTAAATTTTGACAATTATAGTTGATTTGATCCCATTTTTGGGTGATTCACTTAAATTATGATGTTATCATTGATATTATTGTTGGATATATTTTTTTGAAACCCGATGAATTGAGGGTATTCATTTTCATGAAATATTTAGGCACTTTATAGGATTCACATACCTTGTATTATGCCATCCCATATAAGAGGCATTAATTGTTTGCATGATGTAGTGATAGGTGTTGTGATTGATATACCAACATTTGTAATTGAAATTTTTGGTTGGAAATTAGAAAACATGGTTTTTACATAGAATTAATACCGTAAAATTAGTATTGTTTTCATGATTTGGATATAACAGACACCCTAAGCAGCCAATTGGGGCATGTTGAATCATGGACCATTAGTCGCATAGACTTGAATGTGTTATGATGTGGATTAGGTTGACAAGATATTTTAGTTAATGTAGATTATGGGCCCTCTGTGGTTAGAATTTGGTGAACATTTGGTTCAACCATTTAAAATGAAATAAGAAGTGCACATGAAATCAATATGAAATTGACTTTGGTAAATAATGAACATGACATGGAACCAACTTTTGAGTGGGTAGAAGGATGATACTCTAGTGATGTTTATGACTATTTCATCTATCAATATTTGATTTAGGAGTATTCTCTGTGGGTGTGACCTGGTTATAGGAAGGATTTGACATTTACTATGCTTTTAGCTGTGAACATTGATATCATTCCTTTCTAAGGAGTGTGTTTGGAATTTTAGAGAAATTCCACCACAACTACCTCCAATCATATACCCGTAGGGCGGAGATAACCAAACTCTATAGGTGGTAGAAAATGGGATAATGGTGAATCCTCCTATAGTTCCAACTATATCACCAATAGTTTTACCAGACACATGTGCTAAGGTAATGTTCCAAGAGAGGTTTTCCTGCTTCTTGCATACTTTTTGGGGAGCACCGCAGCCTACCTTGTCGTTGGATAAGGTGAAATGTGTGTTCAAATAGACGTATCCTCCAACATTTTTAGGTTATGGAGGTCCATAGGCTACTTATATGACTACTTTTTTTATCACCAAGCATCCAAAGACCCCTATTAAGAGGAGAGTTGTATTCACACCTTATAGTCTTTGAGGAGTATCAAAGCGTTGGGGGGATATTTTGAACCAGGATGAGTAGTTGCAAGATACAGTTTGGGTTGATTTACAAACTAGGTTGTATGATTAATTTTACAACAAAACAATGAGGGAATATAGTTATAGTGAGTTCATGCATCTAGAGTAGGGTTCTATTATATTTATAGAGTACTTGACACACATTACAGTGTTGCAATGTTTTTCACCGATGTACCTCATTGAGGAATTAATCATGAAAAGACAATTTGAAAAAGGTCACTCACATGTCATTCGGTCTTTTTTCAATGTGTTCAGATTTAACTCCACTATAGAAATTGTTAATTAGGTGCTAATTATATAGAAAATAATAAGGGAAGTTAGGGGTTCAGAGTAGAGTAGTGAATTATTTTGACCCCTTTGTTTAGCATCATTAAGCATGAAGTAACATTTTAAGGAGTCCATTGAGATTAGTACCAGCTAGGCTATGTGTTATGGTAGTGCTATTTTCTATCATTAGTGTAGAAGATGAGAACACATGAGGAATCAATGTGATTTCAACCAGGTATAGTGTCAATGTTGCAGTAGGATGGTCCATGTGTAGTATTTCTATAGGACCTTCCCTCTAGTAGTAGTGGTATGGGGTCATCTTTGACACCTGGTATGGGAGTGGGTTTCACAGCTTTACATCAAGAATGTAGATGGATCAGTACTAGTTATTTTGGCTGAGGTGGTTGTGGTCATGTCTGAGCCATCCATGAACCAGTTTTATGAAGACAACAAAACATTCCTACTCTAGGTAATGAGGTTGTGTCATAGGTCCGCGATTCCGACCAAAATATTCTATACATCCTATACCTAAGGAATAGGGAACCAAACCATATATGGTATAGGTACGATCCCAGTATCCTTAACTCATGTATCAACTCTTTTTGATATAGGTGCATTATGTAGTTTCATATATATAACTATTGAATAAATCCATGGGCTTTTGGTTAAATTTTATGAGGGCATTACGATGAATGACTCTCTGTTGGGAATCAAGATGGAGGATGTATGTTAGTTCAGGGTGTTCCACCATGAGGTTTTTTGGTGTCACATTGTTTGGAATTTATTTTTCCTTGAGATGACTAGGTTTTATGACATACTTGAAATAGAATGGATAGTGTAATATTAAGACTATGTTGATTTCTATCAACTGAGGGTGAATTTTTCATCACCATAGTGTTGAGGTTTTATTCACAAGGTTCAATGGAATGTTCAGGTGATCTGAGATGGACCACAACATCATGGGATGGGTGGGATGATAACCTAGATTTCTATTTTTTATTTGGATGATTAGGGAGCACGTTATGATGAATTTCTTCCAGTAGTTTATAGTTTCAAAGAAATTTTCCCAGATGAATTTTATGGTTAACCTCCTAGTAGAGAATTTGTGTTCTCCATCGAGCTACTATTAGAAGATATATCGATATCAATTCCTCCTTATACAATGGCTATGATGGAGTTATAGTAGCTCAATAGGCAACTAGAGTATTTGGAGGAAAAGGGTTTAATATAACCCAATACTTCCCTTTGGGGATCATATGTCCTTTTCATGAAAAATTATGATGGTAAACTTAGGCTATGTACGGATTTTTAAAAATTGAACTGGCTAATAGATAAGAAGGTGCATGTCTTTCATTGGATAGATGATCTTTTTTACCTGCTTTGTGGATCTTGGGTGTTCATGAAAATTGATTTGAGATCTAGATATCATCTGGTTCATGTTCAACCTAAAAACAAACCACATACAAGTTTTCATAGTAGGTATAGTTTATACGAGTATCTAGTTATGTCCTTTGGTCTCACTAATGTGACAACTGTCTTCAAGGAATAGATAATCCATGATTTCCATCCTTATTTGGATATTTTTTTGTTGGTTTTTGAGGATGATATCTTAGTGTATTCTCACAATTTAAACGAACATGACATACATCTAGAGATCATTTTTGATACACTGAGGGAACATCAGTTATATTTTATGCTTAGAAAATGATACTTCTGGATGGATGTTATCCACATAATGGGTTATATTATCTTAGAGAAAGGAGTTTTAGTCTACCTAGAGAAAGCGAGAGCTGTGGTTTCAAGAAAAATTTCCAAGAAAACCTTTGGTATATGGAGGATCGTTTTTCTAGTTGGGGTTCTAAGGTGACTCATATAATAATTATAATGATTAGAAGAACAGTAGATAGTATTCACTAAGAATGGTGTGAAGTTATTATGGAAAGATACATGTGATACATCCTTTCAAGAGTTGAAAAGGAGATTTAATTTAGCATTGGTCTTGATTCTAAAAGAGTACAGAAGAAGATACACAGTGTATTGTGAAACATAAGGAATCGAGCTAGGAGTAGTGCTGATGAAACGTGATAGAGTCATGTAGTACTGATCTCACAAGATAATGCCACATGAGAGGTATTACCTAACACAATATCTCGAGTTAGCTAAAATTGTTCATGATTTATTTTGTTGATACATTATATACTGGGTGAGAAATCTGTGGTGTACACAGACCAAAAACTCCTCATGTACATATTTAGACAACATGGCCATAATCTAAATTAGTAAAGTTGTGTTGAATACCTATAGTCTTTCAGCTTTATGTTTTCATACACACCTAGAAATAGAAAATATAGTTTTCATTGCAGTGATAATGATGAATTAGATATAAAGAGTTCAACTGGCAATTAGTAAGTAGAAGTTTATGGATTTTTTCTCTAAGATGCACTTGGAGATGAATGACATTCATAGAAAAAAATATCATTCAACCTTATTTGTGACTACTTGCATACTATATAGAGTGAGGATAAGGTTGAAATTAGATTCATAGGGCATACTTTAATAGGATATTATGGTAGATGAGGAACCAACTACTGGTTGGACCCTAGGCAAGGATGAGTTCATGTATATCCATGGCCACATTTGGGTTGTAATGGACCTACAAGAAAAATTGATGTGGTGTTTTAGCCTTGATTTGGGATGTGCATCCCGATGTCACCAAGATACAATGTGCCTTATTCCATTAGTAATGGAGGTTGGTTATGTAATTTTGGGTTTCTAGTTTTGTTATGAGATTTTACACTTGTCCACAGGTGAAGGTAGAACATCATAGAAAAGACATACTATTACCACAGTTACCTATTCCTAAGTGGAAATGAGAAGATGTCATGATGGATTTCATGACTAGTTTTCTGATTTCATCTTGAGGCAGTGATGTTGGATGGGGTTTTTTTATAGGCTAAGAAAGGTTACCCATTTCTTATTGATCAAGGAGATCTTTAGTGTAGATGAGATTGGGATGTTGTATATCCATGAGACAACAATAATTCATCGGGTCCCATGTACTATCATTTCAAATAGGGATTGCTAGTTTATGTCTCATATATCGAAAATTTTGTAGAGTGAGATGGGTCTATAGGTGATTTTATGAACAACAGACCACCCTCAGACTTATTTCTAGTAGAGAACATGGTACTGGTTATTGAGGATATTCTGCGATCATGAAACCAGAATTTTGGGTGATCTTGGGAGAGAAATATACCCCTGGCTGAGTTCACCTACAATAATAGCTATCATATTACTATACATATGTAAACTTATGAGGATTTTTATGGAAGGACTTTTCATTATCCCATGTTCTCGTTAGGTCTAGGTGAGGTTGATTTAATTTGATTTCATCTCATCTAGGAGACTTCTAACTAGGTTCAGTAGATCAGAAAGAAAATGGATTCTGCACAATCTAGACATAAATGTTACATTGATCATCATAGATGACCTATAGAGATCAAGGTAGAGGATTAAACCTTTTTGTATACTCACTTAGGATGGGACACAAACAGATCGTGAGATAGGGTAATCTTTCACCCAATATTTTGGGTCGTTCATGATTTTGGAGAGTGTTGGGCTGAAATCCTATTAGTTGGAGTTACCTCAAAGGTATCAGGCTATGCATGAAATCATCCATGTATCTCACCTGTACCATTATAATTCAGACCCATCTCACATTTTGTAACCTAAGGAGGTTGAGTTACAAGTAGATGCGTCCCTTGATAAGCATCATATTCATATCATTGGTAGGATCATGTAGGTTTTCCATGGTTGGTCAATTCTTCTTGTATGGGTGCTATGGTAGCACAAGCATTTAGAGGATTATACCTGGGAGTGGGTTGCTGTTGTACATTCTTAATGTTTTGAGTTATTCTATGATGATTCTTGACCACCCATGAGAGGGAAATTTAGGGATGAATTTCTTTATGGGGGAATATTATAAGATCATTGGTTTTTATATAATGTATGGATCACATTATTTTTTGTTTAAATGTTTTTTACGGCCTAATGTGAATACCATTTGAGCACTTTGGGGTATTGGGTGGGGGGGACAAGACTTTTTTGGTGCTTAGAACATATATTTTAAGAAAATAAGCATAGAACACACGGTTAGTAGAATCCTTGTAGGGATATTCAAACATTTAATACTAACCATTCTAGGATAGACAGTGGGGAGATACATGCCTCACAATTTGAGGAATCCTTGAAGGTAGAGGAGCACACCCATGTGAGAGACTCTAAAGTTTATTATAGTGGTTTTAGGCACCATTTGTGAATGGTTAGTAAATATTTTCACATAAAACATGCATGGTGCCCCTCCTTATATAGATGGGTGGATGATTGGAATACAGTTTGGCCAACCATGTGGCCCAACCATGTGACCAATATTTTGGGAGTAAAATTCCCAATTTGACATCAATGTTCTATTGAACCTAAAACCTATTTTCATTTCTTATTTATTAGAAAAAAACACCCATTGGATCCCACCATGAAGCCAAATTGTAGGATATTCTCCTATTCTTCCATCTGGTCTTAGAATCAATCATTGTCAGTCCCATTGCATTCAAACCACTGATTAGTCGATTCCTTTTTATTCGTTCTTCATTCTTTTTGGGATTGAAAAATTTATTGATATAAAAGATAATTTTATCAAATTATAGGTTCTATATCCATTACTTGTTAATATTATTGTATATGTCAAATCAAATGTTGATACTAGATGAGAACTCTACTATGGACCAATGGTAGGTGGTCTGTACTTTTCTTGAATGGTTTGGTGCTTTATTGACTTAGTTTCCATTGTGCCACCCACTGGACTTTCTGGAAAAACCCCAAAAATTAATTTAATAATTGAAATAGAAAAATAAAACATGTTAGGGATGAAATTTAGGTATATTTTGATGTGTTTTTTTTTCAAGGACACCCATGGGGTGTTCCATGTGAATTTCATTTCCTTTTACATTTTTAAACCACCAATGGGGTGAGTTAGTACTTTCCTAGTTAGAGTAATCCTATTTATTAATTAATTGAGTTGAATAAATTATTTTGGAGATGGTATCACTCATTTTCCATGCATGAAATGAATTAAATGTTTAATTGACTAATGTATTTTATATCAATTTATATATGAGTTTGTAAACTCTTTTACTGGAATTGAATGTGAATTATGGTATGAGTGGGTAAAATAATAGAATATGAATTGAAGAATTGATAATTGAATTTATTGATGAATGTTTACATAAGATTCCATGGATGTGCTACACCATGGGTCATTATTGTTGTAGATAATTCCTCAATCCTGTATTCTCATTGGATTCTAGTTTCTGTGGATTACTTAGGCTTTCTATGACTTAGTTATAGTTTTTGGGGCTCGTGGTGATAGACATGCACCTTGGACCCCAATTTAAACATATCTGAGTTTACATCAATATACTTCTGGGCCTTGACGATAATTCCATGGTCTACTATACTTCTTATCCATATCTAAGGGGTCTAACACTTTTGATTATATTGTATGTCCATGGTTTATATGACACTTTTAATTGTATTCATCGACCATGGTAAATGTGACATGCTTGAAATGAGAAAATATATTCTATAATTGGATAGAGTTAAATATTTTTATTTTCATTATCATTAAGACTGTATATATTTTATTTTTATTATCCTAAAACATGAATCACTTGTCTTGTTCCAAAAAGATAGATAAGTGAAAACAATATCTATGAAAATAATTTCTTCTTTGTTACAATGTATATGTTTTCATCCTCCATTTTTGGCATCCAACTGGATCATCTTGTAACTCCCAAAACCTAGAAGCCTGAAGCTGGTGCATTATTTTAATATACTGGCATGATTACAAGGAATCATGTCTTGATGGACCGATCAGTTTAATAGTCTGTAAAAATAGATTACATACATGAATGTACCATTAAAAATTCAAACAAAAAACACAAAATAAATAATCAATTGATAACGCCATTATTCCCCTTGATTAACCCTGCATATCAATCATAATACACTTCTTGGAATCATGGGAAAATAAAACATAAGAAAGGGGTGAGTTCAGATGGTCAGTAAGATTAAATAATTTAGCAGAAGCTATAAACATTTAAGAAACAATTTGAAATAAATCAACTTCCTTTTAAAAAACATAAACCTAATACGGATAAAATAAATATAGCATTACTATGTAAAAATACACATGGATATTCTAATATTCTAATAATCACATGTAATAATTAATTTTATAATGAGTGAATGCCTAACATGAATGTCATTAAAACATAGTCAATGACTCGTGTGAAGAGTACAAATAAATTTTTTCATGGCATTGTGCAAAGACACTAATTTGTCTCACGAGACATACTGATGCATCAAGGAGATATAGTAGGCTCCACCTGTCACTTACTAAGTCCACTACATTCCTCATATGAAAAATGTTGGAACATAACTACAACATTAGTATTAAAACTATCATACAAAATGTCAATACATTAACCATAAACCATGATTGGTATAAAAATAGAACATCCACAGTCAAACATATCATAACTCATTAAATAATATGGAAGATTGTATTATAAAAAATCAACCTAAATCAAGAATAATATGTAGTAAAATATGTTTAAATAGCAGAAAATGACATGTAAAAGGCTTTGATGGCAATATAACTTTTTGTGAAATCATTTAAAAATAATCCATTTATAAAGGAAGTCATTTAAAACATGTTTCTGAATCATAGTGTCACATACCACTTTGAAAATTTTGAAAAAAAAGATAACATTTTAAAACAATCATGTCCATATAAATAAATCCTTAAAACCATTTTTAAAACATAGACATTAATAAGAAACGTTTAGAATAATAAATATATAAAACATTTAAAATGATGTTTAAGTTAAATAGTCCCTTAAAAAGAATCCCCTTAAATTTTTTTTATTAAATATGTACATGGATGATAAGTATGTCCTAGTACATACTTATATATAAGAAATCTTGGATAATAATGAGATTTATAAATTAACCCTTACCTTTCACTTTCCTTTGGTTAAGGGTACATTTAACTTGCTATATAATGACCATAGCATGTTATTAAATTATACCAGAACCATATGAGTTTTTATTATATCATCAATTATTAATTTATGACATTATAATACCTATTTAATAATGATTTAAATGTTAAATTAACATTTTTTGTAATAATAACTTTATTTATCGTACGTGTTTTAACTTTTTATTCTTGATTTTATCATTAATATCCTAATTTAAATATTTCTATAATATAAAATATGATTTATTTATCACTGTTTCCATTTTCATATTGTATTGAATGAATGTAAGTGAATATGATATATGTAAGTACATATATATATATAGTAGTGTTATTATGTTATATATTACATACTTCTTAATAATATGTATTTTTATAATCATCGTTGAATGGTGAACATGGAAATTAATCTAATCGCCTCATGGAGACGGTAAGCCGTACGAACACACATGCGGCGATATCATTTACATAATGATTAAAAGGTGTGTAATGAGATAGTATATTAATTTTATAGAGAAATTATCATATTATTTTCATTATTTATATATATATTACTCATAATTATATTCATCTGAATAGAATAATGTTGAATAAAAAATTACATCATGACGCAGAGTCAGTAAGCCGGAAGAACGCACGAATGGTGACATTATCACTCATAGGATGGAGAGAATAATGAATAAGGTTGTAAAAAATTTATAATAAAATAAAAGTATGTAGAATGTATTGGAATTATTATTTTGGTATGAAAATAAATAATAAAGAGAAAGTGGACGAAGAAAAGATCTTTGAAAGAGGGGATAAAATAATTACCTCTTCTTTGGGTGTTTCCTTTTGATTTGAACAAAATGACTCTTTAGGTTGGCTTTCTACTTAAGGTATAGCCTCTAGGGTGAAGTGAGGGAAGTTGGGATGAGATTTGGGTATGTTTTGACTGAGTCAAATGTATTTGGAGGTGTGATTTTGAGAGAAGGGGAAGTACCCTTTTATAAGAGAGGTGAGGTCATTTTTGGAAATGTTTGAAATATTATTGTTTATAAAATCATTTTCGGATTCTAAGGGCTCCATATTGATTTATTTCAAAGATAAGGTGGGTCTGGGTTGACATACACTAAAATAATAGATTTTAGACAAGTTTAGTTCACCACATTAACCCTATCATTTAGATTTATCTCTTAGTTATGTAGTTTAACTTTTATCATGTCCTCCTATATTATTATAATAAATGCATAAAAACATTCTATAAAAATACACAAGAACATCAAGTGATTCATTAATGACATATATATCATTTAATAAGTCCTTTTTTGGAACCTTATGTTTTTAGGATTATTATATCATTTAATAATATAGTATTTGATTTAAAAACTCATTTATTTCAATTTTGACCCTATTTGATATTTTGTTTTTGTTAAAGTCATTACATGTTTATTTCTTCGAAAAAATACATTAAATAATCTCTAACATGTCTTATCCACCTAGAAAATTCGTGGATGTCATAAAAAGTCTCAATTAACATTTATTTTGATATTTTTAATATCAATTATTTTAATCTTTCATTAATAAGGTAATTATTGCATCATCATTGTGTCATAAGTAAATTTAATTATTTAATTTCAAAAAATTAGATATAAAATACCATGATGTAGAAAAAAATTTAAATTTAAAATTAATATTTATAGTCAAATTTAACGTATGTATATCCCTGTATTAAAAATTGTTTAGTTATTAAACATTGAATTTAACACTTTTAACACTTCCATAAATAAAATATTAATAAATGTACTAATCTAATACAAGTGTACCAAAAGGATCGTATTCTATTTATAAGGTAGGTTTTGGTCGAAATACACTTATAAAATTTAATTAGGACATGTTTTAGAGTAATTATAATATCATTTTTACCTTTAATTACCTTATTTACTTTTAACCGTGGAAAATAAAAGTAAAAAGTTACTATACACCAAAAATTCTTTTCATATTATTGAACCACATTATACTTACTGATTTAAATCGTGTATGTCGTATTTTTGAAATTCAATTCACATAAGTGGTAAAATTACATTTTATGCAAATTTGAAAATGTGCCTAGATGGTGGGTAAAAGACATTAAAATGTTAAATAAAATTTTATACATATATTTTTATTATAAAATGACTCCAATGAATTAAATTACACTTAAATAGGTATTATATATCTATTTTGACATAAAATAAATTTAAATAAATAATAATTTAAACAATATGTCAGTTATAAACTATAACACAATGTTTTTAACTATTCATCAAAATATGAACATTTTCAGAAAAATGCCAAAATGCTCCCTAAGATAATTTTTATATCCTAAATTCAAAAATTAATTATATTTTAAAAAATTCAAAAACATATTAGTTTCATTAATTAATTTAAAAATAATTCTTGTTGACAAAACCAAAAGGGAGGATTTTTAAAAGTGAAAACTATCAAAAGATTGACATGTGTTTATATCAAATTTAAATGATAAATTACGTATAATGGAATAAATTTTTTTAAATGATTAAAATGTAATATAATTATACATACAACCCATTCTAATTAATACTTTAACACAATAAATTATGTTTATTAAAGAATTTGTTCTCAATTAAAATTTTTTATTTTTCACTATTCACCAAAATATGAATGTTGTCATAAAAATAGAAATAATTTATCGAAACTAAATTTTTATTTCCTGATTTTAAATAAGATGTTTCTTTTTTCAACTTGAATAAATAAAAGTGTAAAATATTGGATTTAAAAAGGGTTCTCCATTAATAGGCTATAAATTTGTATTTTCTGAAAAATATTTCCATTATTTGAAAAATTCAATTTGTTCATATATTATGACTACGAAACACATTATATTGATGTTAAAATTATATTGAGTTTATAAAATTCAAAATTCCATCAATACTATTCATACCCATTTTTTGAAAGGCTAGTTTGTTAAGTCGTGGTGCGCTTGAACTCGGTGTTGCGTGTAGCACAAGTTATTAAACTACATTAAAGAGATAACGTACTAAGAAATCTCAGGGTTTTACAATATCCCAAACTTCGATAAATTGAATTCTAAAAATTTTAAATTGTTCTTCAAAAATAGAAGGTTAAAAATAGAAAAATACCTTTTTGGAAAATCCACATTGGAAATTGGGTTAATTAAATTTAGTCTTACTAAGGGGAAAAGGGAAATGAAAAAGTCACCACCAAATTCTTATATCAGTTTAATGAACATTGGTAGAAATTTGAGACATATAATTAGAGGAAAAAACGTAAATATTTATAGGGAGTTATTGAGGTCATCAATCACAAACATGTGTAAAATTTAGGGCTCAAATCCATCACTCTGTGATGATTTAAAATTTCATTTGTTCAACAAAACATAAGGTATTAGGATAAAAAAAATTCTTTTAACATCCCTTCCATAAAGATTAAGATTTAATTTATTTATATAATAAGAGGAAAAAAATATACTTGGAATGTAGAGTTTTATCCTTCAACTAATTCCTACCACAAACTTATCTTTCACTCCAAAAGATAATAGAATTCAAAAATATTTTATTTTTCCAAATCGTATAGGGTTCCAAAAATAATGAATTTATAATTAATTCTTCAAAATAATTAAAAAAACTACATTAAGAAAACCAGGACATCACATAGGCCCATGGAAGTTGATGCACCCTGGTCACCCTTCAGTTGTGTTTTCAAGTCTTGCGGCCTTGTCGAATGTGACGGGTTGTCACCCGACCTCTGGGTTGTCTTTTATATAACAATCCAAAAATAATCATAATAAATTATTTAACCATAACAATATTATCTAATGTAAAACTTAATTCATTCCAACCTGTACACTAATCCATAATACTTCATTCCAAACTCACAATCCAAAATTTATGTGGAAGGAAAACACAATGAAGATCTTTTTTACCACGTAATAACATGTGAATACTTTCAAGATGTATTTTATTAAAACATGATAACACCTTGAATTTCCATAGAACCTTGTTGATTACATTCATTCTCCCTTATTACTTATATAATACTAGATATAATCTTTATATCCAAAAATGTTTTAGACTCCAACAATAATGGAATAAACAAACAATTAATTAGTTTCAAAGTAATCAAGAATATCGAATATAGTTTATCCAAATCAAATATATCTTATTCCAAAATCACTAACTCAGCATCAGAACCATATTAAGGTTTATAATTACATAAACCATTTATATTACATAATGTTTAACATGATACTGATTCACTTTTCATAGAACCATATAATCTAAAATTCTCAATGAAATAGTACTATAGTACAATCCTTATTTATTTACATAATTCATATAACTAGTACATTGTTGATACAAAAATAAAATGAAATAATTATTTAATAAAAATATAATAACACTAGTCATTCCTCACCAACTATGGTAGTATCAAAAAATTATAATTTTCCAATAGATTCATTTGTGGAATACACTGATGATTTGGACATTGATTCGCGTAGTGTCCCATATCCTTGCAGATGAAACATTGTATAATTGAAACCTTTTTATTACCCTTGAAATCATGTACTTGGTTTCCTTTTTATACACACTTATAAAAAACATTCAATCCCTTCAATCATTTACCAAGGTGATTCTTTCCACAGTTATCACATAAGGGAAAATCATTTTCCCCCTCTTCAGTTTATCCATCTTTCTCTTTATCATCCTTTTCTTCTCTTTCTTCCATTCAAAGTCATAGGACTCAGAGAATTATTTACATATCTTATTAACACGTGATATTATTTCTTCATAAGATTATAATATGTGGGATACTATCTCCCTTCATAAATTTTGGCTTAATACCATGAATGATATGATCCTTTTTACTCATTGGATCATGCGTATTGCTGTATTTCTCATTCCTTCTACTAGGTGGAATTTCTAAACATTGGAATAAACTATGTTATTTTATGAATCGCAATGCATAATTCCAAACTTGTAAAATACCTAATTCAAATTGAAAAGGATATTCATATAATCTATAATCATACAAAAATGTTTTCTTTGAGTAAGTATTTAATTCTAAATCCTTTATAATGGCTTATAATGAAAATATGAATTATCCTAAGTATATCCCCAGGGATTGTCATAACCAAGAGTGCAGCAAGACTCATTATCATGTACCAGGATACCGTGGGTCAAGATCAAAACATTATGTTAGAGTTTTAACTCTAGGTATATCTTTTCCAGAACCACCTCTACCTGCTCGTATCTAGATAGTGATGTATTGGTTGGAAAATAAATAAAATATCTAAATAACCAAAATTCTAGGAATTTCTTCTATACTAGTCCTTAAATTTTTTCTTAGGGTAATGTTATATAATCATAGTCTTTCTAAATATATTGTCAATTGTCTATAATAAAATTCCTCTGATACCAACTATAACACCCTGACCCCAGAAGCTCAGAGCCAGTGAATTATTTTAATACATTTTCTTGATTACAACGAATCAAGTCCCAAATGACTGATCAGTTTTGCAGTCTTGGAGAATAGATTATATACATGAATGTTCCATTACACATTCAAACAAAAAACATATCATAAATAATCATTTTATAACACCATTATTCCCCTAACTTAACCCTGCATATCAATCAAAATACACTTCTTGAAATATGGGGAATATAAACATAAGAAAAAGGTGAGATCATATTCTTATTAAGGTAAATAATTTAGTAGAAGCTATGAACTTTTATGGGAAGATGTTTAATAAAAACAAAATCCTTTTAAACATAAACATGAACAAAAGATGGACAAAATAAATCAAACATTACCATATAAACATGCACATGGATATTCTACAAGTCGAATAATCACATTTAATAATTAATTTCATAATGAGTGAATGCCTAACACCAAACATCATTACCACGTAGTCAAGGACTCATGAAAAGACTGCAAATTAAATTTTTGTCATGTCCTTTTTCCAATGCACTAATTTTCTTCATGAGACCTATTGATGTATCGAGGATCTATAGAGGGCTCTAAACATCACTTACTAAGTACACTGCATTCCCCATATGAATATTTTGAAACATAACATAAACATTAGTATTAAAACAAGCAAACAAAATGTAAATACATTAACCATAAACTATAAATTTTATAAAAATAGAACACCCAAAGTCAAACATATCCTAACTCATTCAATATAATACGGAATATTTTATTATAATAACTCAACCTCAATCAAGAATAGTATCCTATAAAGGATGTTGATATAGTTGAAAATTATATGTTAAACTACTTGAGAACAATATCTCTTTTTGTGAAATAATTTAAAATACACCCATTTATAGAGGATGTCATTTAAAAGATATTTTTTAATCAATGTGTCCCATACCACTTTGAAACATTTTAAAGGAATTAACATTTTAAAACAATCATGTACAAATAAATAAATCCTTAAAGAAATTTTTGAAAACATAGAAATTAATGAGAAAGGTTTAGAATAATAAATATTTAAATCATTTAAAGTGATGTTTTTGTTAAATATTCCCTTAAATAGAATACTTTTGAAAAATCTTTTATAAAACATGTACATGGATGAAAAATATGTCCCAGTACATACAAATATATAAACAATCTTAGATAATAATGGGATTGAGAAATTAACCCTTACCATTCACTTTCCTTCGGCTGAGGGTACGTTTAACAACCAATATAATGACCCTAGTATGTTATTAAATTATACCCAGACCATAATAATATTTATTATATAATAAATTCTTCATTTATTTCTTTATACTACCCATTTATCAATTATTTCCATGATAAATTAACATTTCAGGTAATAATCGCTCTCTTAGTCGTACGTGTTTTAACTTATTATTCTTGATCATATCATTTAGATCCTGATTTAAATAATTCTAGAATATAAAATATGATTTATATATAATATATATTTATATTATAAATATGTATAATAGATAGATATATGAAATAGAAAACACCGTTTATGGAGACGATAGGTTGTACGTACGCATAAACGATGTTTCCGTTTTCATATCATTATGAACGGAAGTATGAGAATTTAAATTGCATACTTATTTATAATATATATTATTATAATCAACACTTATTGGTGAACGTGGAAATGAATCTCATCGTGTCGTGGAGATGGTAAGACGAACGTACAAACGAGCAAAAATATCATTTCCGTAATGATTAAAATGTGTGTAATTGGTTGGTATATCAATTTTTCATAGAAAATAGCATTTTATTTTTATAATTTATAAACATATTACTCATAATTATATGAATCCAAATAAAATTGTGAGGAATAACAAATTACACCGCGGCATGGAGACGGTAATCCATACTTATGCACGCATGGTGACATTATCACTAATAGGATGGATAGAATAATGAATATAGTTATAAAATTTTTATAATAACATCACAGTATATATAAGTCACTATAGTTATTATTTTTTTATGGAAATAACAATGAAAGAGAATGTGGAAGTAGAAACGATCTTTGAATGAGGTGATAAAACAATTACCTCTGCTTTGGGCGTTTCCTTTTAATTTGAAACAAAGGGCTCTTTAGGTTGGCTTTTATGCTTAAGGGAAGCCCTCTAGGATTAATTGAGGTAAGTTGGAAATATATTGTAGTAGGGGTTGGTCAAGACAAAGGGCATTGGAGGTGTGCTTTTGAGAAAAGTGAATGTACCCTTTTATAAGAGAGGTGAGGGTCAAATTCGGAAAAGTTTCAAATATTATATTGTTATAAAATCATTTTCGGTTTTTTAATGGATCCAAATTGATTTATGTGAAAGCTATGTTGGGTATGGGTTGAAATACTCTCAACCAATTGGCATTGAAAAATATTATGCCTCAGGGTGAGAAAAATTAATGATTGTTATTATTCCACCAGGTGTGAAAATGGAATTTCAAAATATTGTAGGTCCATTAAAAAGTCATGTCACTATTTTTAGTTGGTATCATACTCTAACATTAAAAGTGTGAAGAGTAAAGGTGGGTACACTTTGATCCAAAATTATAAAAAAAATATTTTTTTATTTTTTTATTTTCTTCTTTATATTTATATTATCTTTGATAACTCATTAAAATTTATAAAAGAGTTAATTCACCCCCTCCTTACAATTAGACTATTCTGATTATTGGGACAATCAATTGATATCAGGGTGAGTCATTGAAAGGATGTTTAGTTCTTTTATTTTTTTTATTTGTTGCTAAATAAATCCTAGACTTATTCTCATAAGTAAAATATTTAGTAAAGATGATATGGAGTAGTTAAAATGATGGTGGCATTCAACAAAGATCACCATTTTTTCAATGGTATTCATTATGACTATTTTTAAGTTGAAATGGAATCATATCCTAGAAAATATTTCTATAAATGGTGTTAACGATTTGAAATATGTTCTTAATTATAAAATCATGAAGATAATTTATTTTTCCATTAATAAAATTGTTTTTAGTCAAATTTCATCATGTAAAACTACACATGACATGTAGAGAATATTGCAAACCAATGAAATTTGTTCTGATAAAATAATGCAAAAAAATACTGGAATATTAATGGATGAATATAAAGATTCTAAAATCGGTAAAAATGAAACTATAAATCAGATGTTTAATATATTCACAGGTGTTATTAATGTCCTGAATACTTCAGGTGAAACATTAAATAACATTGTTTTAGATAAAATATTTTTAAGGGATCTTCCTCAAAAATGGAAAGCTTAGAAAATAGAAATAGATGAAATTAATAATTATAATGAATATAATCTTGATTATATTATAGATTATTTACAAAAATAAGTGTTTAAATTGAAAAATATAAATAAAGAAATAACAAGTAAAAGAAAATGAGTATCTTTAAAATAAAAAAATCAAGTTACTTTTTACTCCTCAAATTATGAGATATATTAAAATTATACTAATTTAGTTTCTCATGTTTCTGATGGATTTTAGAAAATGATAAAGGATAGTCAAGAAGATATTGAAGGGATTATCATATGGATGGTCACAATAGTAGTAGAATAAGTAACGTAATTCCTAATGAAGTACCAGAAGCAATCTATTATGAATGCATGAGTAAAGGGTATATTAAACCTAAATGCCCAAATCTAATAGGAACAAAAATAAGAACATGATTTTAAAAAGAGAACATGGAACTAGATGTAGCTGCATTGAAGAATCAGATTCTAATCAATAATCAGGTTATTACAAAGAATTAGAAATGTTTTGAAGGATGGATTCTTCTAATCAAGTAAGTGAATCTGATTCTAAATTTCATCAATTTGCTCATAGATAAAATATAGTTGATGAATTATATGATGGTTTTTTAATTTCACATAATTATTATTTTATGAATAAAAAAATATGAAAGGAACATAGATGAATGTATGAGAAAATTATTGAATAGAACAAGAAATTTTTTGAAGATAATGAATAGTTATGAACTTAGGCTTCTAGATCAAATGATAATATTTTAAAGATTTGGAAAATATTAAAAAATACATTTAAATAATTAAGGAATATATCTTTAATAATAACGATTCTTCAGAAATAAAATTTAACATTTTTCTCAATGAAAATGAAAAGATAAAAAATGAAATTGAAATGTCAAAATTGTATCTACCCATAGGAGTTCATGGAAGGGAGAACTATGATAAAATGGTAAGATTGAAAAAAAAAGAATAAACATAAACTAGTTCTTGATTATGATTATCAATTACCTAATATTTATAAGTCACTTTTTTCAAACTTTCATAGGGTAGTGTCTTAACATTTACATGTTTCAAACATGGAATGAAGGGGAACTATGAAAGTGAGTCTACATTAAAATTTCATAAATCTCTTGGTCATACAAAACTCTTCATGTATAAATCATTATCAGCCAAATTAATTATAATTAATTGTTTAAAATCAGTATTGTTTTCAAAGAAATATTACTCAAACCCAATTAGACCCATTATTGAATAGACCTCAAAATTCTATTAAATATTTCATTATAGGATATTTCATTTAAATGTTTGAAATTTTAAAATTAGTATACAAATAGTGATTTTTCTCATCATAAGACTAGTCATACACTACGGGAAAAGGGGTTTTTGTGACTGGTTATTTGCAACGGGAATAAATCCCGTCGCAAATAAACTTATTTGCGACGGGGGTATTTTCCCGTCGCAAGTAACCACATATTTGCGACGGGGAAATCTCACCCGTCGCAAAAGGCTTGGCGCGGAAAGCGCGCCAACCCGCGGGAAAGTTATTTGCGACGGGTGGTTACCACCCGTCGCAAATACCCGGCGGCGGTAAAAACTATTTGCGACGGTAATATACCCCCAGTCGCAAATAGTATGTCGGTAGGTTAATATTTGCAACGGGACCCGTCGCAAATAACTATTTAACGGTTGACCGTGATAAATGCGGGCTCAAGTATTTGCGACGGGACCCGTCGCAAATAATCTAACCTATAAATACCCCCACCCGTTTTTTTCCATTCATTCTCAACTTCTCTCAAAACTCTATTTTTAGAGTTCACAGTTTCTTAAGTTTAATTTTTATTTTTAGATTTGATATTGATGTCTTCAACAATTATCGGAGATCATCCTCAGATCAATTTTAAAGGTATTTATTTTCTTTTAAATTTAATATTTAATTTAAATTTTTTATTAGTTTTATTTATTTATAATTAGTTGTAATTTAATTATGTTTATATTGTTTTGTTATTTAATAAATTTAAATTATTAGTATTAATTGTTCATAGTTAATGGTAATTAGTAGTAATTAATAATAATTAGAAATAATTAATAATAAATAGGAATAAACCTCCCCCATGCGCGCATTAACCTTTACAACTAAGCCATTTCATTTTTTTATACATTTAATGATCTATCAATATATATATAATTATATTTATTCGTATATTAATATAGATTTATACTAATATAAATATATTTGGTTATATAAATATATATATTTATTTATTTATTTGTATATTAATATATATTTATTCTATATATATATATGTAGTTATAAGTTTTTATTCGTATATTTATTTGTATATTAATTAATATATATTTATAAGCTTAGTTTTAAATAAATTTATAAAATATGGGTTTTTATGTATATGTATAAATAAATAAATAAATACGTATATACAATAGATACACACACACACACAGACACACACATATATATATATATAGTTATGAATGAATACATAGGAATGAGGGGGTGAATATCCACCGAGAATGTTAAAACGGCTATAACTTCTAATCCGTAAGTCCGTTACAACTCCACAACCAGTCAAATCGATGAACATGAAACGATCTTCGATATGATATGCGGTACAGGCCAAACGGACATCCGGATCGGATGTTATAGCCATTTGAATGTTTAAATGACCATAACTTCTAATCCAGAAGTCTGTTTCAGCTCCACAATCAGTCAAATCGAAGAACCTGAAACGATATTCGATATGATATATGGTAGAGGTTTATCGGACATCGGGAGAAGAAGTTATATTTGTTTAAACGGTGAAAAATCAGGGTACCCCGACTAAAAACTCAGTTTTGGAGGACTTCTGGGCCTTTTTTGGCCTTGAAACAACCTTGGACGGGTTACACTGGTCCATAGCGTTGTATACCTCATCGCAGGCTTCGATTTGATATGATGTGGAGCTCAAACGGAGTCCCGGATCAAAAGTTATGGCCGTTTGAAGTTTGGGTTTCATTTTAAACTTATTTTCCATCTTTCATTAATTTTTTTATTTTTTTTATATTCAAAGAGTTATTAAATGACTATTAACTGATAAAAAATACATAATTACTAATTAATAACATTTTTTAATTTATTTTATAAGCCTCTTTTACTAAACATCTTATACATTCACATTTGATTTTCATTCTTCCTTTCTAAAACATATTTAAAAAATAAATATTATATTTATATCAATATAAATAGGTTTATTGAATTATATAATAATAAATAAATATTTAAATTTTTTTTAAATTTTTTTATTATTATTTGCGACGGGAATATATTCCCGTCGCAAATACCCGCTTTGAAGCAACCATTTGCGACGGGAATATGACCCGTCGCAAATACTTTTTGCGACGGACCCGTCGCAAATACTTTTTGCGACGGGCCCGTCGCAAAAGATTTTTTTTTAAAAATCAGAAACCTATTTGCGACGGGTCAATTTCCCGTCGCAAATACGTGTTTTTGCAACGGGCCCGTCGCAAAAAAAATTAGTTGCGACGGCGTTTTCTGCAACGGGCGATTTGCGACGGGGCCCCGTCGCAAAAGGCTATTTGCGACGGGATCCCGTCCCAAATGACCCGTCGCAAATATCTATATTTCCCGTAGTGATACAAAAAATTTATATCATTAAACCAATTAAAAGGAGGTAATTTTACATTTGGTTACAATTCAAAATGAAAAGTGAAAAGTTTTGCAGATGTTTGACTTTATTATTCAATTATTACATCTAAATATTTATATATGAAAAGAATAAAACATAATTTAATTAATATTTATAAATTATGTGACAATGGAATGGATGTGAAATTTTAAAATGATGAGTGTAATATTCATAAAAATGAATTTTTTCCATTTTATGAATGTCCTAAATATGTGGATCTTTGATGAAATGTTAAGACTATAAATAGACTTACAAACTCCCAAGGTCATTAAGATGGTAAGTCATTTATATATTTTATTTCATAATTTATTCGTTTTTATATATACTAGTAGAATAAGTGAATAATGGTATGTGTTGGTAATTTTTTATGACTTTAACAGTTTTACATGGACTTACTTTCATGCTCATAAATATGAGACCTTATCTATGTTTTGTGTTTATTTTTAGCTTGTTCAAAATGAAAAGGGATAATTTTTTATATTATAATTTATAGGGTTGGAGAATTTTTGAAGCTATAATTTGAACAATTCTATAATGATAATGGTTATTCTCAAAAGCATTCATCCCCCATGAAACTACAAATATATGATGTTATGTAGATTAAAAATAGAACATTATAAGAGAAGATTAGAACCATGATAAATGTATTTAAAACTCTTATATATTTATAAGAATAATCTATTAAAAAATATTTTTATCAATCAAATATATTTATTTTAAAACCTATTCTAAAGAATACATCTTATGAAATTTAGAACGGTTGAAAATCAAAATATGGGTACTTTAGGGCGTTCAGTTGTAAAATTTATATTATTACAATGGAAGATTCATTAGAGAAATTTTATTAAAAATTATATTAAGTTATATTTTGTGCTTTTTAAAAATCTATTAAATCCTTTGGAGTTTATAATAAAATATTCATGGATGTTTAAGAATCCATACATGTGAAGTATGATAGAAATATTTCAAAATACAATAATGATGATATGAACAAACATGAAGAATATTTTTAAGGATTTTAACTTTGTGGAGGTTGAACCCAAAAATTAAAATGAAAATTTTGATAGAGAGAGTTAATCTCTTGAAAAATTGTTGAAATCACATTGATATCACACTTTTGAAAAAGTCATTGGTAATTTTGATTCAACAATTCAAACTAGAAATTCTATAAGAAATTTCTTATGCTTAACTGGTTTTTATTTATGATTTTTATCCAAACAAAATAGATGGAGCCTTAAAAAATTCAAAAATTATAATTTCCATATAATAAGAGTTGAACATGTTTTTTAGAAATAAAATTTTCTATTTTGCTGAACCACCTATAAATTTTAAAATAATTTGTACTAAATGGTTCAATAGGAATAAATTTGATAAATCTGGAAATATTTCTAGGAATAAGACCATATTGGATTCATAAGGTTATTAACAATAATAAAATATAGAATATGATGAAATTGTGTCCCCTGTTAAAATATTATAAGTAATATTAATATTATTAGCTTATAAATCATTTCATGAACATAAATTATTACACATGGCTTCCAAAAGGGAATTTTTAAATGGATATATTTATAAGGAAGAACATTTAAGACAACCCCCGATTTTTTTAAAATAAAAATCATCTAAATCATGATTTGAAGCTTTATAATGAACTTTATGGACTTAAATAAGCACCAAGATCTTGTTATGAAAGTTTATCAAATTTTGTTTTGAAAAATAATTTTATTAAATTAATGGTTGATCCTACATTGCTTATCAAAATAGTACCTATAGATATTTTTATTATTTGGATGATATTATTTTTTGATCCTTAAATAATTATTTGTGTAATGATTTTTTAAAATTATTGACAAGTGAATTCGACATGAGTCTTATGGGATAATTAAACTTTTTCCATGGGCTTCAAATTTTCCAAATAGAAGATGTCATATTTTTAAATCACTAAAAATATGAAAATGATCTCATTAATAGATTTGGTATTTATAGTTGTAAAATTTCAATAATTACCATGAGTTCATCATATCATTTAGTTGTGGATGAATCAAGAAAATTTGTAGATAACAGGCTTTCTAGAGGAATTATTGGTAATACATTATATTTAATTAATTCTTATCAGGATTTTTTGTTTTCAATTTTTATTTTTGTTGTATTTCAAATTAATCCTAGTGAAATTCATGTAGAATATATGAAAAGTACTATAAAATAAGTTAAAGTGTTTTTAATATTTTGTTTGAAATATCCCAAAATCACTGTTTTAGAGTTAAAAATCTTTTCAAATTCCGATTTTTTTGATTAAAAATAGATATAAAATACAACTAGAATGTGTAATGTTTTAGGAAAAATCATGGTATCATGAATTTATAAGAAAAAAATATTTCATAATATACTCCAAATTCATAATAATTATATGTTTTATGTTTTTTTTCAAAATCATTATAAATTAATAAAAATTTGATTGGTTTAGAAGTTTAATTTGATAAGTTACCAATTTTGTGTGATGAATAATCTACCATTTCTATATCTAATAATCCTTTACATCATTCAATAACATAGAATTTAAGAGTAAAATACTAATTTATTCAAGACTATGTTTAAAAAGGTTCAATTTATTTAGATTATATTTAAACTGATGATCAACTAAATTACATTTTTACAAAACATTTTGATTCTATAATGTTTGAGAAAATAAATTTTGAACATGGCATGATGAAAATATAAAATGAATCTCTCAATCAATTTTGTTCATATTCATCAAATGTTTCATGAATGATAAAATCATTTCTCCTTCATAATGTCGAATCATGGCAAATCTTCTAGTTTAGGATTTATAATTATTGTATGGTTCTGTTTGTTATTATCAATAATAATAAATTGTGAATTCTATTTTTGCTATCATGTTCTTAAATATTTTTTTATTTTTAGATAGTGGTAATGTAAAATATATTATAGCATAAGGAATATGCTTTCACTATTGGTTACTAATTAATTCACTTCACATCTTTTTATATTATTCTATGAATATATTTTAATTTTTTTGTTGAACCTTGAGGTTTCTAAAGTATTTTTCATAAGGATATTTCATAGTTTTATACAAACATATTTTAAATTAGTATACTATTTTGATGTTTTATATGTTTCAAGATGAAATAAAAAGGCTTCAATTTATGGGGAGGAATTATACTATTGGTCTCCTTCTTATATATCTCCCCAAATTATTTTTTCTCAGTTGATGTTGTGTTTTAAATTTATAGGACTGTAAATGTTTTCATATTTTATATCTTTATAAAATTTCAGTTCTAACACTCAAATTATTCTTATTTATCTTTGGTGGAGTTATCTTTTCCATTATAGCAATTAATAATTTCATAGAGGGGAAATGTTTTTTATAATTGTTCCATAAATTGGTAGTTAATTTTCTAAAAACAATTTGTTATTTTAAATATGGACATATTTTACATTATATTTTTTATAATTTCAAAATTGTGGATAATGTTTGAAGTTGTATTGGTTTTGTAATTATGAAAAATGGAGAGATTATTGAGTGGATCATAACCATAACACTCAATTTTTATTTTTATAATTAAAAACTACCCTCTATTTATTTATGTTTTGATAATTTATTAACATCTCATTTTATTCCCTCTAACATGAGTAAATAAATATATTTTAATCTTTAACTACTGATAGAAGAAAATATTATTGTGGATATTTTTATTTAATTATTCTTTTCATTCGTTATGTGACTTTTAAAATTATTTTGGAGAAAAATTCATTTCAGAATGAGTTAAGGAAAGACACATAATCTGTTGCATTTAAGTCTATTTCAAATAATTTATATGTTTTGAATGACACGCATGCAGAACAAGTTTCACCCATACAAATTCAAATTAAATTATAAGTGTCTAATGAAACATATGAAAAACACATGGTACACATGAAATGTCTCATATGTGATTCAAATCACCCATACACAGTCTACATGAGTGATACATTGACAAGGATTTTGCTAAGTATGAAATTACTCATATCTGAAATTCAAATGACTTGTATGTTAACACCTACAAGAATGACTCATAAACTTATATAGTTTTTTTTTCAAAATTGAAAAATATGCACTATATTTTCAATTTCTAAATATATAGATCTATTTTATGTTTATATTGATTATTTTAATTTATTTATTTTTTTCATAACCATTTATTAATTATTTTTATTATATAAATATTAATTTGATAATTTTTAAAATATAATTACATTAACCTCACATGGGATAAATCATATTTCATTTTTAGGTTGTTTTTATATAATTTTTAATTAATCCTTTAATTATATAAAGTATGTAGAGTCCATATCGCATATTTTGGTGATAATTTTTACTCAACTAGGACAAATATTCTGAGAGGGGTGGTGGTGTTCAATGAGGGTACAAATGATTAAAACTTTCTCATATTTAGATCATGTTTCAGTGTTAGAAAAAACTCAATTCTCTCTTCCTCCCGTAGAAAATATGAATATATATGAAATCATGAATAGGAAACAATGATTTTTATATGGTTTACCGTCAGAGGGATATGTACAAAGAGAATACAACAACTATGTGCCGATGTACAAAATTCACTAATGCTCACTGCCAATAATGAGTACAATGGTCGTGTTAGATCTTTTATGACCAGGCTCACTACCTTTATAAGGTTTATGGTCTGCTCACTGTATTCCAAAGTGTCACTCCCTATACCTCTTTCTCTGGCTCACTACCACTGGAAATGGTCATTGTCTTCCTCTTCATTCTTTCACTTTTTTTCAAAATAAATCCACTCACGGTTTATAGACTTGTGGGTCAAATGTAGTTTATAGACATGTATGTCCCATCATTTGCATGAATTCCTTCTTCATCAGCTTTAGGAAGATGCTTTGTTGAAGTTCCTTTTTCACCCGTATATGAATTCCACCTTCTAGAGTCCTTCTAGGTACTGAAAAACACTTTCACCAAGTGATTTGAAGCTTCTGCAAGATTCCTTGTGAAAATCACGAACCACCTCCTTCTCCTGCATACTGATTACCAGGTTCAGTACATGAAACACCTCCTTCACGTACCTCTTTCACTTTTGTGAACCTCCCTTCACCCATAGACTGCCTCTGTCATCGCTATCACATACCCCCTCTGTGTATTGACTCCACAAACCTCATCTACAAATCACCCTCTATCCGAAAAGTATTCTATGTTCATTTGTGGCTTTCACTAACTACCAATGTACGACAACATCTTCCTCCACGTACTGCTTCCTATGCGGGTTACAGTTCTCTTCAATAACATTTGGCAGAATTCCTTCCATGTGAACCACTTCAGCATTCACAGAATTCCCCCTCACAAACTATCTCCAGACAACACCGGATTCCCAGACCAAAGAGAAGTTCTCTAGTGATATTAGGTATCACTTCTAATCAATGGGATTATTGATTATTATATAGGAGTATATACCCTCAATACCCATTAATCCCAGATTTACCAAATCATTGATCCAGTATTGCCTCCACCACATACCGATCGACCTACCATCAAGAACCACAAGCCTTCCAGAGAATCGTTTTTCATACGTAGTCATCTTAATTCCCTTTATCCAATGAAATTAGTCTCCTCTGCTAATTAAAATCCATCTACATACCGTACCACCTTCCATTGTGAACTGTTTTCCAGTTTCGCAAACTACACCTATGTACTGTTCCTGCTGCCTGATATGCGTCCACATACCCTTGCCAGAAATGGTACACTATCCATGCCATGGGCTCCACCTTTCTCTTATTTTTCCAATTTATCTCATCATTATTCAGACCACCCAGTCCTATAAATAAAAACATACAATTCCAAACAAAAATTCATGATTTTGAGGCCAAAAGTTTTGGTAAACATTGGGAAATTGCGCCACCTTAAGAACGTATCTTTCAAAAATACCATCCACACTCTTTTGTGGATATCAAGATTTTTCAAAAAAACACAACCACACCCAAAAAATTATGAGAGGACACCTTGAGGGATTTTTACCCAAAAATCTCCCCATTTAGGTTTGTTGAAAACGCGTTTCATAACTATTCTACACATTTTGATACCTCATTAAAACTCATTCCATCTTCAACCACCATTCTTCTCATGCGATTAAGAAAACGATCAAGGATATACACAACATATACTCCAAACCGACATGATCCATGCTTCACATGAGATTCAATATTATAATAAAAATATCATCAATGAATCACTTCATTTCTGACATCAACTTCTGAAACCAATCAAATTCATTTTTCACAAACATCATCTATCGTGATTTGAAATCCTTGATCGAACACTTATATCATCATCATATTTAATACACCTCCTATGTTAAAGTTCTTCCAAATAGCTTCAAATCATCTTCAACTCCCCCTATCTTGATGTTCCACTTAGAAGATTCTCCTCATGTCATTCCCCCATGGAATAGTCATAGTTTCTCTCCCTTTGTTTATGAACCCAAATATCACTTCAAGGTTTTCTGCACTAGGGTAAAGAACACATAACATCATATTGAGGAAAAATCACATCATAACATAGGGAGAGGGGGTTCCACATCCACACATATTCAAGTGTGGGGATTTGAATGGACTCCCAGATCTAGTAGATACCTTTCAAATGCTTCTTTTGGTAGGGACATCCTGAAAATATTTGCAACTTGTTGTTCAGTAGGCACATACTATAACTTTACAAGCCCTTTCCATACCTTCTCCTTGATAAAATGACACTTGATTTTATTGTTCATTGTTCTTGAGTGATGAAATGGATTTTTGATCAAATTTATAGCACTTGAATTATCACAATTAATTCTAATCATAGATTTCACTACAACTCCAATATCCTTAAGCTGCTGCTTCACCAACCATAGTTGTCTGCAGGCTCGAGTAGCCTCAATAAATTCAAAATCTATACTACTCAACTACATGAAATCTTATTTCAGGCTCAACCATGAAATACAAAATCCTACAAAACAAAAGGCACCTCATGATGTTGATTTCCAATCATCTACTGATCCTGCCCAATTTTCATCTTTATATTCTAGAAACTATTGTTGAGATTTGTCATTATACATTAACAAAAATACATAGTCTCCTTAATATACCGATGTATTCATTTCACTACAATCATTTGGATCTCCTTGGGATTTCTTTGATATATAACTTCTTGGTATGTGGAAAAAACAATATTAGGCCATGCCTTTTTTGGTACAAAAAAACTTCTAATTATTTTCCTGTATTATGTGTTATGAATTTCCTTCCCTTCATCATCTTGTGACAGTTTCAACCAGGTAGCAACTGAAGTCTTCATGTATTTGTAACTATCCATTAATAACCTTCTCAAAACCTCCTTGGAATATTTAGACTGACAAATAAAAGTGGCTTTCCCTCCTTCTGTCACTGGTAAGCCATGTAAAAATGTTATCTCACCAATCATTGTAATTTCGAACTACCTTTTCATGAATTCCAAAAATTGTCTGCATTGGGCTTCATCTGATCCACCAATGATTATGTCATCAACATAATCCAACACTATCATCCTATGACTATTTCCATTGTTGAAATATAGATTATAATCAACTCCACCTCTCTGAAAATTGATCTTCTTTAAAAGTTTATCAAGCCTTGAATTCCATTCTCTCGGTGATTTATTCTAACTATATAAATCCTACTTCACCCAAAAAAACTCTATTCTCGTCTTCATGGATGAGAAAACCATATGGTTTCTCATTGTAAACATCTTATTCCAGAACTATATTTAGAAATCCTGACATGACATCCATTTGAAAAACATTAAATATTGTATACACTACTATGGAATAGAATAATATGATTGTATCTGTTCTTGAAACAAGTGAAAATGTTTCATCGACATCTATAACCTCTACTTGGGAGTTCCCTTTGCACACTAGTTGTTCTTTATTTCAAATCACAAAACCATATTCATTCATTTTATTGGAAAAAACAACTTTGTCCCTATAACATTCTTTTCTACTTGTTTGGAAACAAACTACCACATTTGATTCTTTTCAATTTGGTCAAGCTCTTCATTCATGGATTGAACCCCGTTCTCATCTCCATCTACTTCATCAAAACATTTAGGTTCCACCTATGAAAAGTAAGATTCCTGTTATAGAGTATTCATCATTCTTGTCTACATTGGTTCTTTATGATAAACAATTATGTTCTGCCTATCAATTTTTTCAATTCTCACTTGTCTCTAGATAGACAGTGATTTATTCTCATCTTTAGAGTCTTCTTCTGAATCATCCTCTAGAATAGAAGTGTCTTCAGACCTTCTCATCTCTTCATCATTGTACTTTTGAGTCTGATCATGTATTTGTTGAAGTTTCTGTTCATTCTACACTATAGTCACATCATGACTTTCAACTATCATTCTGAGCCTCTTATTGAAGGATTTAAATTATCTGATCTTCTTTGAGTACCCATGAAATATCCATTCATCCCCCTGAGATTCAAATTTACTACATTTTTCCTTACTGAGAATGAAACATTAACTTCCGAATATTCAAAAGTACATTAATAAAAACATATTTCCATACCATAACATGCATAGTGTATTCTCCTCTTTTGGAAAATGTAAAGATATATTTTAATTGTATACTTCCATCATCACTAATTATTTCCAAATTTTATTTGTAAGGTTATTCTCAATTAGCATTGTTCTATCCTTCTTGTTGACAATCCAATTTCTTATCCCAACTACTACATTATGATGTGTAATTATTACTACTGAAACTTCATGCCTTATCCTAGGTTTTTCGAGATAATCATTCAGTTGGATATTTGTGAACTATGTTCAATTATCCTTTCAGATCCTCTGGATTTTCAGACCAACCATCTTTTTACATTCCCATCGATATCTTGTAATGAAAATAAACACTTCATATTTTTGTGTGATTATTGAAACCCTTTCCATTCTGCTATAGTTATTATTGAAAATAACATTATATATCCTCGCATCAATATCCCATGTTGAAATTGGCCCACACACATCTATATGCACCAAATATATAAATCTTATTGACTTTTTCTCCTTTTTTATATATCATTTGAATCATATTCCCCTACTAGAGGGAATCACACATATGAGTATGATCATGTAATAATCTAGGGAGTTTTCAAGATGTATCATATTTCACCAGATCTTTAAAGGAACCTTGACTTATGTTTCCAAGACGCTTATGCCAAAACTTGTTTTCTTCATCCTTGGACATAAAGCACATATATTCTTATACACTCATGAGGTATTTATTAACATTCATGTGCATTCATTGAAACACAACAACACCAAACTTTTCCTTAAGAAACATAATTTCTTGAAGAAAATGATTGCATGCCCTGAGTCACCCAATTGACTCCCACTAAGAATATTGTGACTAATCCCCTTCAAAACCATGACATCTTATCATCTCACATCTTTTCCTTAAAACATGTCTTCTCCTGAACCAATAATTTTCAAGCCTTCATAATTACTATGTCTTATGAGACCTTCTTTATTGTACTTGATTTCAACCACTTGATCCTTATTTCTTATCATGTAGGAAGTGCATCCACATTAAATGATCCATATCCTAGTGCAATATAATGCCTTAAATGTAATTTCTACAACCACTGCTTGTATGACCATATTTTGACCCATTTCATTGACTTTATTCCCGAAATGGAATGATAATATTGATCTTCCTCATCATACGATGAACCGGCTTCAACATGCAGAGCTTCAAATCGATTTTGAATTTCCAACTCTATTGATGATACATTCAGATGCTTCTTATGAACAAAATTAGAATTCCTCGACACATTAAACTCTATAGTTGATGTGTAGTATATTTATTTATGTGTTAATCCTTTACACATAAAACAGAGTCCATCAGATGATGCCCTGGTGTTTTGAGCCTTATTTGACCACCTTTGTGGGTCTTGTTTCCTTATGTACCTATTTTATATGAAACATAAAATTTTGGAGTGGCCCATCTTACCACAACAATAAGATTTTATGTGAGGTACATTCCTATGTGGAAATGATGCACCACTAGTTCGACCATGGGTTTTTTGAATATTCTGATTCTGCTTCATATCCAAATTGATCTTTAATCATGATTTCAGTACATGTGGACTGAATTGAACCATGACTGCATTCTATTTTAGATCAATCCTCATACTAGTCTTATCATTCAGAATTTATTGTTTCTTATATTTTTAAGGACCACTCTACTCAAATATTATCTTTTTTGTTTCTTGTATGATATTTTTTCCTAATGTCAAACTGAGAGTTATTATTTTCTCATGATCTTTAATTGTTAGTTGCAGACTGACAACTTCCGCATCTAGTTGTTTGATATGTTTGATTTTATATTTACTATCTTCTGTCTCACTATCAATTTTTATTTTATGTTCTTCAATTTTCAGTTTGTACTCTACCACCTTTTCTGATTTTTCGAGCATTGATGATCTTGGTTGTTCAATTTCTACATTCATCTCATTATTCTCTTCTTCCTGCTACTACATAAATATTATGGCATCAAGAACAACTTTATTATCTTTCTTTGTTTTGGATCTCAAAATATATTCCTCTTTCAAGAGAAGCTTCTAATTCATCCTGAAGATAAACTCTTCTTTGAATTTCTCTTTCTTCATTGTCACTTTCTTCACTTATTAATGAATTTATGAAAACATCCACAAAATCAACTATTTTATGACCCTTGAAGTCATCCAACTCCTCTACATCAAATTCTACTGAACATTCATCCTCTTTTGAAATTATATTCTTCTTTTTGATTAACTTTCTCCTTGTACATATCCTCCCTTTCTCATTTTATGAATACTTATTTGGGGTATTTCATAATTATCTTTATTTTCGTCATCAAACATCTTTTGACACTTTGGTTCAAAATGCCCAATCTTTCTTCATTGAAAGCATGTAAATAGAAGTTTCCTTTGAACTTCCTTTTCCCCTTTGCAGATTAGAGGAGAGAAATGACTTGACATCATCCATATTGTCCTCCTCAGGACTATCTAAAATAGAGACATTTTTCATGGCCTTCAATTCCACTTAATTAGACTAACCCTTTTCCACAACATCATTATCAATGTTTCTCATTTCATTTGATACAAGGGTACTGTGTAGGTTGTCCAGTGTTAGCTCTTTCTGGTCTTTGTCGTCCAATGCTAAAACTTTTGGATTGAACCGCGATGGATATTTCCTCAATATACGTTTCACAATATTTATATCTTCAATGAATTCTCAAAGGCCCCACTTTTCATCCACAATACTATTTATCCTATCGAAAAATGCATCAAAAGTCTCACTGGGGTTCATTCAGAGATCCTCACACTTGTTCCATAGAACCTTCAACATTTCTTCTCTGACTTTTGTGTCACCCTCATAAATGTTCAACAATTTTCCCCACATTCCATTTGATATTTTACAAGACATCACCTTTATATAAATTGAATTTGTTAAGGTCCCCCAAAATAATTGAACCCATTAGAATTAGTATCCAATTACCAAATTTCAGATTCTGATAGTGCACCACTATTAATGTCAGCTAATATTCCATGCTTAAATACTGTGAATACATCCATCCATACTGATCAAAAGTAATGTTGTATCCAATTATTCCATAGTTGAAAATTATTTCCATCAAAGACTAGAATACCGTTATGATCGACCACCTCCATTTCTTCTTCTTCTTGAGTGAACTGCTAACTTTCAACCTCTCCCTATGATACCAATTGTTAGGTCCTCTAGGATGAATACCCTAAGAGTGGGGGGTGAATTAGGGTATGATAGATTAAACCATTCTCTCGTTCGGATCTTGTGTCATTATTAGACAAAACTCATTTCTCACTTCCTCCCATTGAAAAATATGAACAGATATGAAATCATGAACATGACACATGGATTTTTATATGGTTCAACCTCACTGGGCTATATCTAAAGATTATACCTCAATAATGTGCTGATGTACCAAATTCATAAAGGCTCATTGCCAATAATGAGTACAATGTTCGGGATAGATCTTCTATGATTAGGCTCACTACCTTTATAATGATTAGGGTATGCTCACTGCATTCTCAAGGGTCACTCCATATGTCTCTTTCTCTAGATCACTACCGGTGGAAAAGGTCTTCATCTTCCTCTTCCTTCACCAACTACTCTTTGAAAGGAATCCACTCACAGAATATAGACATGTAGGTGAAACACAGTTTATGGACATGTTGGTCCATTCATTTTCAAAATTCTATCATCCTCAACTTTTGGTATATGCTCTATTGAAGTTCTGTTTTATCGTCTAGATGAAATCCACCTTCCGTAGTACTGATAGGTTCCATAAAACACTTTCTTAATCTAAATTGAATATTTTGAAATCTTCCTTATGAAAATTGAGAAATACCTCTTTCTCCCATGCTTTAAGTACTAGGTTTGGTACTTGAAACACATCCTTCATGTATAGATTCCACATATGTGAACCTCCCTTTGCCCGAAGATAGCCTCCACCATCGCTATTGTATACTGCCTCTGCATATCGACTCTACGAACCTCCTCTATGAATAATCTTCTATCTGTAAACCATTATATGTTCACATACTGCCTTTTCTAACTACCAGTGTACCAAACTGTCATCCTCTGCATACTACGTCCTATGTGGGTTAAAGTTCTCCGCAAAACCCTTTGGCAGAATTCCTTCCATGTGAACCACTTGAGGCTTCGCAGAATTCCCCATCGCAAACATCCTTCGGACATCACTGAATTCCTTGTCCAAATAGATGTTTTCTAATGATATTAGGTCTCACTTATAATCAGTGGGATTAGTGATTCTTATATAGGAAAAGATACTTCCAATATCAGCTAATCCACGATTTACCAAATCTTTGGTCTAGTATTGTCTCCACCACATACCGATCCTCCTGCCACCACAAACTGCAAGCCTTCCAACAGACCATTTTTTATACGCATTCTGCATGCTTCCTTTTATCTTATTTAATTTGTCTCCTCCACTGATGAAAATAAATCCTTGTATCATACCACCTTCTACCATGAATGGTTTTTTAGTTTCACGAACTACTCTAGTGTACTATTCTCGTTCCCTGGTATGCGGCTCTGTACCCTTCTCGGACAGGATACATGGTCCCTATCCTGGGATCCATGTTTATCTTCCTTTGCTTATTTAGTTAATCGTTCTTCACAGAACCTAGTCCTATGAAGAAAACATTAAATTTCAAAATAAAGAATCCTGATTTTGGGACCAAATAATTTTTAAAACAATTGGAAACTGTGCCACCTTAAAAAATATTTTTTGGAAAAGACCATACATACACATTTTTTGTTATCTGGCTTTGTCAAAAAACACATCCATACCCAAAACATACCAAGAGGATACCTCAAGGGATCTTTTCCCACAAAGATTATTTCATGTGATTTAATATTGATTATTATGTAATATTAACTATTGTATTAAATGTTATATCATGATTTCTTGTAAAACCATTTTATGTTTTATAGATTATTGACGCTTGTTTCAACTATGATGTATTTCATTATCTTTGTGAGAGACAAAAGTGAATATGCTTGGAAAAAGAGAAAAAAAACAACTTTTCATGAAATTATCATTATTATATGTTGTGTAAGAATGAACTCTATTTAAAGAGTTCTACATAATCATTTCAACATAGAGGACAATGAAGATTTGGTAAAACATCACTGTACTATATCGAAATCATTTCTAATCATTTCTTCAACACTCTCAACTAGAATTAATCATTTTGATTCATTGTTATTGAAGTCATTATACTTCCTCAACACTCAATGTTTTCATTTTTATTATGGTTTTTATGGAATTTATTCTTTCTATGTTTTCTATGTGCATAATTTGTAGTTTATAGTTTTTCATATAAAAGAAAGACCCTAGTGTTGGGGTTATTCTACCCAAAAAACGTACATCTTGGGTTCTTCCACTAGTTTTAAAAAAGGAATTTATTAGTTGTTCCATGTTCTGGATAAAAGAATGTTTGGTTCTTCCCCTACTTCAAAAGGATGTTTTTTGGGTTGTGCTTCCAGGTGATAAAACAGAAGGATTGTTGGGTTGTGCCTCCAAGCATGAAAAATGAATTGTACAAAATTGGGACTCCTTTCAAAATCCAAGTCACTATTTTTAGTGGTTTTCATACTCCCGTGTTGAGAGTGAGAAGAGTAGATGTAGGATCACAATTATTTCATAGAATTTTCTTTACCGTATTGTATATTCTTTTAACACTAGTGAATGGTGTATCTTTATCTACTTCCCTTAATCTACTTATTTAATTTTATTTTTTTCATAATTCATTTTAAATTCCATTTAAATAAATTTCCTCTATCCTTTTTAAATTCCATCATAATTGTATGTTCTTTTCATTTCACTTGTTTATGTGAGTTGAGGTCTAATTATTTTCTTGTATCTTTTTTATTTTTAATCATCTAAATTCATATCCATATTAATCTCAATATTTAGGATTGCATAAAAATCCCTTCAGGGTGAGGACTATGTTAGGGATTATGGATTGATCAAGATCTAACACACATAATGATTTTTAAACCAATGTTATATATCCTTCATTATATGTTTTATGGGTTATTTACATAATTAATGGAATGTTTTTATTTAATGGATTATTAGAATACTTAGCTTCATAACTGTCCATGGATTAATGAACCATTAATTATTATTTTATCAGCATGAAAAAAATCATGAGTTGATGGTTTAATTATAGCCAACACTTTTTAGATCTATGATTTCACCTATATAGTATAATGGGTGTTCATTTAACATGATCCTTTCAAGATCAGTTAAATTAATCTATTAATCAGATAATCAATGTAAAAACCTAGATTCATAATAAATAGTTTCATTCAAATTAAATTTCATCTTAATTTTCTTAAAAAAAACCCTCCCACTACATTTCATAGAAACAATTCTATTCTATTCCAAAATAATAATACCATCATTAGGGACTCACCTTTTATGCTTCTAGATGCATTGTAATAGGGAATTTTTCACATCAGTGATTTTTTTTTGAGTTATTTTTCTATATTAGTGTTCATATATTTATCCTTGGTGTTTCCCCATGGGTTTTGTAAAAAAATGGAGATTTGGGATTGAAAGGATGTTTCCCATAGTTGGCACATGGTTAAGGGAAACTGTGAGTCATTACCTAGGAAACCATGTGGCCAAATTCCATTTTGGACAGTGGTGACCACACGGTTGGCACATGGTTTGTAAAAATAAGAAGTCTATCTATGTGGAATGTCCTTCTTGGATAGTAAGGGGTGCACGATTTCTGTACATTTTGGAGAACCATGCGGGAAAACTCTACAGCCTGTCCATATCATTAAAAAGTTTGAAATTAGTCTCCTGATCTCCTCGGATTTACCAATAAATTCCCTCCATTCGAAACCCTACATGATTTTCAGACATGGTATCCTCTTACATGTTTTCATGAAGCTTTGAACCTCATTACATGAGTGGTTTTGACCCTAGTTCTTCAAGGAATCATCAATTAAGTCTTCTCCTCTTGATTTCTCCCTCTTTTTAGAGTTCTTCTTCCCTCTTTCAAAATATACTATTTTACAAAGGGTTTTTTGACCTAAGGAGGTATTGATATTGTGTTATTGTGGAAGATATTGATGATTGGTGTTTGATATTTCTTTTATAGGTTCTTGTGGTGGTGTAGTTTTGGTTTCAAAGTGATTATAAGATGATTTTAAGTGTTAGGTAGGTGGTTCCATGATTTTAAATTATTAGATTATTTGAATATGCTTTCTGGGTTGTTTAAATATGTTAAATGAATTATTTTTGGGGTGAAAGACATGTTTTGGAAATTTTTTAAAATATTTATGTGATAGAAGATATTTTTAAAAAGAGATTGATTATATTTAATGTGTGCCTCATTGTGGTGTTTCATAAATATATTTTATGCCTGGTATGAATGGTGAAAAATGTATTTTCAAAGAGATTTAAGTGTCAAAATCTGTTAAAAGTATTTGTTCCAAGAGAAATGTGTTTTTGTTACATATTGGAATATTTTTTGTGCTCCTTAAATGTGTCTTTGATTTTATAAAATGATGTGAAGTATGTATTAAAGAAAATTTGGCAAGAGTATTAATATAAAAGGGGATTTCCCCCAGAAAGTCGATATATTTCATATATTCTATTACTTTTATGTTTTAATGTAACACCCCAAGATTTTATGAAAAATATTATTTTTAATTTCATTAATGTCTTCTGTTGTAAGCTACACTAAAAGGAGCTTGCACAACATGCATCCTTGACTTGCCTTTCATTACACGCAATCGCGACCTTCCTCGATAGCGTGCGTAGTACGCAATACCGAGTTTCACTAAACATCGATATTCTATTAAAATATTATTAAAACTAGCCGTTATGAATTGTAATAACCACTATTTGAAATTTTGTAAATTTTATTTTTCAAAATGGACTTTATTTTTGGATTTGGAATATCGAAATTAGCTTCAGGTGAAATTTTGGTTATTTTAGATAACTTTCATTTTCTGATGAATAGTGAAAAATTTTAAATTTTAATTAAAAACAACCTTTTTAATCAGAATAATTAATAGTGATAAATTATTAATTTGAGTGGTTTTAAAGTATATTTAGAATATATTTTTACAATTTAATACAATTTTGGTCATTATATGTAATTTCACATTTAAACCAGACATAAACAAGTGTCAATCTTTTGATAGTTATTATCTCTTAAAAACACGCCATTTGTTTTGATGACGGGAATTAATTTTTAAATTAGTTAATGTAACTGATATGTTTCGAATTTGGTAAAATAAACATCATTTTTGAATTCATGATAGCAAATATATCTTAGGCCTAATTTTTGGTATTTTTCTAGAAACTTTCATTTTTCGATGAATAGTGAAACAACTAAGTGGTAGTTAAAAAAACAGAATTTTTTCATAAAAAATAATTTTACGGCTTCTGTGAGGGGAATTTAAAAAATCTGAGAGACACGGTTGATGTCAATAAGTAAAATGTGGTTCAATGAGATGAAAATAATTTTTGGTGAATAGTAACTTTTTACATTTTTTACCACGGTTAAAAGTAATTAGGGTAATTAAGGGTAAAAGTGTTATTATTATTCCCCTAACACATGTCCTAATTCTATTGGATAAGTATAATTCGACCAAAAACAACCTTAGAATAAAATATGACCATTTAGGCCCACTTGGATTAGATTTGTACATTTAATATTAATTTATTTAAAGAAGGGTTAAAATAGTTAAAATCAAAGTTTAATAAGTATATCAATTTTAATATAGGGTTATACAAAATATAAATTCGACTATAAATATTCATTAGAAATCTAAAAAGATTTCCTACATAATGGTATTTTATTTGTAATTTTTAGACATTAAATAATTTAATTTATTTATGACACAAAGATGATGCAGTAATTATCTTATTAATGAAATATTGACATAATTGATATTATAAATACCAAAATAAATGTAATTTGAGACATTTTATGAATTAGAATAATTTTATAAGTTAATATGAAATGTTATTATAAATTTAATTTACTTTTTTCGAACTAATCATTCTTTTATTATTTTCAAAAAAATCAATTACTAAATAGTGTCAAAATTGACATAAAGTAGTTTTTAAAACAAATATTATATTATTAATTGTTATGTTATTCCTAAAAATATATGGATCGGAAAAATGACTTAGATAAGGTTATATATATTAATAATAAACCACTTGGGGTTCGTTTGGCTTCTTATAGTATGTTTATTAACCTTATAGTGTAAGAACACAAAAAGACACGGTAAAAGAAAAATTATCTATCTTGAAGTTAAATATAAATGATAAGGTTAAAATAGGATCCTAAACTTGTATAAATTCTATTGGATGCGAGTATTTCGACCAATCCCCACCTTATCTTCTAAATAAATCAATTTGGATCTTTTTAAAACCGAAAATGTCTTTATAATAAAATAATATTTTTATTTTTTCCAAAGGAGCCCCTCTCCTCCCTTATAAAAGGGCACCTCCTCCCTCTCTTCCTCACACCACTTTGAACAATCAAGATCGGCCAACCCCTGCCAGGTTCTCTTCTCCACTTACCTAGAAACATCCTATATGTCCTGGTCTTCTTCAAAGACCAATTTTATTTCCCTAAAAGGAGGTCTCAAAGAGGTGCTTCAAAGAAGAGGTAATGTCTGTTACCGATTCTTTCAACTTTATTTCTTCTTCCACTACTTCTTCTTAGGTTGTTTCATTATGAAGTAATAACATAAGTATCACTCATATACTGATATTTTATTATAAGTATGAAACAACCCTATTTCACCATCTATCCATCCTACGGAAAACAAAATCACCGCGCGTGCGTACGTACGGAATACCGTCTCCACGACGTGGTGTAATCTATTTTCCACCACCACCTTACTTGGATGGATATAATGGTGTACATAATAACTATATATGATTATAGTAAAGTGATATTAATTCCAAATTTTTATACATACACTCCAATGCAATTCCATGATCATGAGAATGATATCATCGCTCATGCGTACGTACGGACTACCGTCTCCACGACGCGATGAGATTCATTCTCCATGTTAACCATTCATGAATGATTACAAAGTATATATAATAATTAATCATAAAATATATTACATAATAATTATACTGTATTTATGTGTATATATATGTATTTCATCTACTTAATTCCATTCAACTCAATAAGGAAACGAAAACAGCGTTCATGTGTATGTACGGCCTACCGTCTCCATGAACGGTGTATTTCTTTCCATTTACTGATCTTTTATATATATATATATTATGAATATATATTATACATAAATCATGTTTTATATTCTGGAATTAAGTAATCATGATCTAAGTAATCATATGAATAATTACAAGTCAAAACACGGACGACAAATGATATGATTTTACCCAAAACGCTTTTTAACATGGAATTTACAAAAGAACGTGTAAAATAAAGTCATAACTTAACCATATATGATATCATAACAATGCGTATGATTATGGAATAAGTCAATGACACTATTTAAATCATTATACATGAGGTTCGGACAATTACGAAGAAAATCGGACCTAAGGTAAGGGAAATATCACAATCTCATTTTTATCCGAGATTGTTTATACTTTGGAATTTACTGGGGTGTATTTTATCATCCACATAAATTTTTCCTCAATATGTAATGTTATTTCCATCCACCTACAATTGTTTAAATCCAATTTTACCCTTCTGTGAGTTTTTAGTAAAAGATATGAAAGGAATCTTTTGTCGTTTTTCATACGAGGTACTTTTGACTTTTCCGACAAAAGTACGAGAAGAATGTTTTCTTTTAACTTATACGGAATGAATGGATTTTTAAAACATTATTTCCAAGAATCTTCCCTCAGAAGTTTTCATGTTTATTTTTAATCAACTTCTTTTAGTTTATAATTGTATGACATGTTAAGAAAGGAAAAGTGTTTTTGAATTAGAAAGGATATTTTCCTCATGAACGGAGTTGAAGTCGTTTATCAAAATTAATTTCCATCTAAGATAATATAGGGTTATGTTTCTATCCCTATTATTACATTGTTTTGATTATGTTGTGATTGAATTATTTTTATGAATTCCTTTATTTTATATGAATTGTTTTATGATGTCATGATGTTTAAGAATCCCATTTTTATTACATGGGTTATGCAATGATGTATGATTTATGATGTTGTGGCACACATAAGAATGGTATCATTTTGAGATGGGTGGGACCTATATCTCCATCAAATTCATTGGTTAAAGATTTTATATCTCATTAGATAGACATGGCTGGAACGGCAGGTTAAACTGGTTTAGTGAAATAGGACTGAAATGAGGAGTGAACTCGGTTCAGAAATGGCTTTGTCCACTAAGATAGTCTTGGAAATAAGCCATGACTGATAAGAAATTATTCTCTATGATTATGTGTTTATGACACAATGATTCATGTTTTATGTTATGATTATTGGGATTACATTTCACTACTATGATTTATCCCATGTTATGATATTATGATCTCTTTTGCAGGTTAAGATTTCTGAAATGTTATGTTCTTATGAATATGATGTGATTGATATTTCTTTTGTTTACCCTTACTGAGCATTTGAACTCACCCTTTTATTTTTTCTTTTCCCCAGGATATAAAGAAAGGTTTTAGGTAAAAAAAGAATATCTTTATAGGAGATGTTGAAGATCTTTCACCACGATTAGAATATTATATTCCGGGTTTCCAAAGACACTAAACTATTACGATCCTTTTGTGTGTTTTTGTTATGTACTAAATATTCCGAAAAAGTAATGTAATTTCCATGTACGTCAAGCTTTGGTTCTCTACAGTTGGTATCAGAGGAAAGGTTTAGTCAACCTTTGGAAACTAGGATGTGAAAACGTAAGTGATATCCCTAGATATATTTCTAAGGTATGTCTAGGGATGTCCCTAAGGATAAGTATACGTATATCTTACAGTCCTATAATTGCGCTAACGATCATAGAAATTAACCCCAGATGTTATATATTGAGGGTACTCCCCCTTTACTATGTTGTTTTCCCTATCATGATTTTTGCCTCTCACAATATTCTTTTTGGGTTTTAGAAAATGGATGGAAACAGGAAGATTCACTATAATGGAGGATATGATGGACAATGGAATGATATTCTTCATGAGAAACTCAATGAAATGGGATTTGGAAGTCCAAACATCATTATTATGCTGAATCAGCAATCTCATAATATGATCAATAAACTCAAATTTGGTAAGTTTCCTGACTTGGCTAATAAGAGAAAGATGGAGTTTCATGATGATCATAGAGGAAAGAAAGTTCAATTTCCCCAATGTATATCATGTGGGAAGAGGCATCAAGGAGAATGTTTAAAAGGGACTAGAAGATGCTTTGGGTGTGGAAAAGAAGGACATAAAGCCAGTAAGTGCAAAGGAAAAGGTTCAGTTAACACCATGGACATAGATAATGGTATTGCTATGACATTAACAATGCTTAAATGTTTTAAATGTGGAATGTACGGGCATTATGCAAACCAATGCCTTAAGGGAAAGTCTCATAAAGAGAATCAGTATAGTCATATGGGTAGTATTTATGTTTATGATGATGAAGAGACTACAAATGATACGTGAGATGGAAGAATTGTTGAAGCTCGGTCAATGGTTTAAAGAAGGTAGTGGAATGATTACATGTTTATAAAGTGTAATGTTTTATAAGTAATCTCATGGTACTATGGAATAAAGAGACATCTAAGGATTGTTACACTATTGTCTTTCCTTATGTTTTGATAGTTTTTGATGAACGGTACTACTATTTTTGGAAAGTAGATGATATATGCATAATGAAGGGATAAGGAGAAAATTAAATGTTAGATAGTATTCATGAGCTCATGACTGATATAAGGAGAAGGTTATATCATGGTTTGAGTATATAGAATTTTTGGATTTTGGTATGCTGAAAGAGTTAACTTTTGACAGCATTCATGTTTTCACTAAGGTTTAATGGATATTCATTTTTCAAGAGAATACATGATTAAGGTATTCACATGATTGGAATGTGACCAACAAGATAATGGGGGATAAATGATGGTAGGTTGATGACATTTCAAATAATCATTTTCTTTATACTATGAGCTTGGACCGAAGTATTTTAGATAATGATTGGAATGGATTATGTTGGACATAAGATAGTATTGTTTAAGGATAGAAGTTTTTTTTCGATATTATTGATGGGATGTAGATTTAGAAAAAGGACAACATGCAGGACAGGCGACATCCGATCGTGTCGAACAAGGCTGTGGGAATCGAACCCACAATCGAAGTGCAACTGGCCTTTATCGCCTACCACAGGCCTACAGGAAGTCCCTGGTTAGTAGAAACTAGTTTTATTTTATTAAGCGGTATGATATATGAAGTATAAGTTCATTTTTGGAACCATATACGATTAATCTAACCATAATATGGACTTATAACTTTTGCTAACCTTTTGTTTGAAAAAGATGGAATTACCCATCATTCTACCACATGATCTGCTAACACATCACGAATAAGAAATTCAACTTCATTTCATTAAGGGATGAAGTGGAAATTGTTCAATTCATGAACAACAGTGAGATTGTACCAAAATCATGTAAGTATATCTTTTAATTCATCAACATTAGGGAAATGATCTTGAAAACCAAAAATGTTGTCCAAGAGCTCTTATATCTGATAAATTAGATGGTACCTTAGATCATCACAAACTTATGGCTTTGTGATTGCTGCCTTTTCCATAGCCATGTTCTCTACCACTCTCCATCACAACATGATGGTTAGATTTCACTTCCATGTCCATATTTTCACCTATATGGAAACCCAGTGATTAGTTTATTTGGGTAACCATTATGTTTTATACTTTTGTTTTTAATGATTGGTTTTGGTATTCCTTTTTATTATGTGGGTTTCTATTAATGAAACTTTCGAGTAGTAAATCATTTATAACCCCGATGAATTTCGAGGGCGAAATTCATTTTAAGGGGGGTAGAATGTAACACCCTGAGATTTTATGAAAAATATTCTTTTTAATTTCATTAATGTCTTGTTTTGTACGCTACACCAAAAGGAGCTTGCACAACACACATCCTTAACTTTCCTTGCATTACACGCAATCGCGACCTTCCTCGATAGCGTGCGTTGTACGCAATACCGTATTTCACTAAACAACGATATGCTGTTAAAATATTTTTAAAACTAGCTGTTATGAATAGTAATAACCACTTTTTGAAATTTTTTAATTTTTATTTTTCAAAATGGACTTCATTTTTGGATTCGGAATATCAAAATTAGCTTAGGGTGAAATTTTGGTACTTTTCGAATAACTTTCATTTTCTAATAAATAGTGAAAATTATTAAATTTTAATTAAAAACAACCTTTTTAATAGAAATAATTAATAGTGATAAATTATTAATTTTAGTGGTTTTAAAGTATATTTAGAATATATTTTTACAATTTAATACAATATTGGTCATTGGATGTAATTTCAAATTTAAAGCAGACATAAATAAGTGTCAATCTTTTGATAGTTATTATCTCTTAAAAACACTCTATTTGTTTTGACAACGGGAATTAATTTTAAAATTATTTAATGTAACTAATATGTTTTGAATTTGGTAAAATAAACATCATTTTTGAATTCATAATATCAAATATAGCTTAGGCCTAATTTTTGGTATTTTTCTGGAAACTTTCATTTTTTGATGAATAGTGAAACAACTAAGTGGTAGTTAAAAAAAGAATTTTTTTCATAAAACATAATTTTAATGCTTCTGTGAGTGGAATTTCAAAAATCTGAGAGACACGGATGATGTCAGTATGTAAAATGTGGTTCAATGAGATGTAAATAATTTTTGGTGAATAGTAACTTTTTACTTTTTTACCATGGTTAAAAGTAAATAGGGTAATTAAGGGTAAACGTGTTATTATTATTACCCTTACACATGTCCTAATTCTATTGGATATGTATAGTTAGACTAAAAACATCCTTATGAATATAATATGACCATTTAGGCCGACTTGGATTAGATTAGGACATTTAATATTAATTTATTTAAAGAAGGGTTAAAATAGTTAAAATCAAATTTTAATAAGTAAATCATTTTTAATATAGCGTTATACATAAGATAAATTCGAGTATAAATATTAATTAGAAAGATAAAATTATTTCCTACATAATGGTATTTTATTTGTAATTTTTAAACATTATATAATTTAATTTATTTATGACACAAAGATGATGCAGTAATTATCTTATTATTGAAATATTGACATAATTGATGTTATAAATACCAAAATAAATGTAATTTGAGACTTTTTATGAATTAAACTAATTTTATAGGTTAATATGAAATGTTAGTATGGAATTAATTAACTTTTTTCTAACTAATCATTCTGTTATTATTTTCACAAAAATCAATTACTAAATAGTGTCAAAATTGACATAAAATAGTTTTTAAAACAAATATTATATTATTAATTGTTATGTGATTCCTAAAAATCTAAGGTTCGGCCAAATGACTTATATAAGGTTATAAATATTAATAATAAACAACATGGGGTTATTTTGGCTTCTTATAGTATGTTTATTAACCTTATAGTGTAAGAACACAAAAAGACACGGTAAAAGTAAAATTATCTATCTTAAAGTTAAATATAAATGATAAGGTTAAAATAGGATCCTAAACTTTTCTAAATTATATTGGATGAGAGGATTTCTACCAATCCCCAACTTAGCTTCTAAATAAATCAATTTGTATTTATTTAAAACCGAATTTGGCTTTATAATAATATAATATTTTTTGTTCTTCCAAAGGAGCCCCTCTCCTCCCTTATAAAAGGGAACCTCCTCCCTCTCTTCCTCACACCACTATGAGCCTTCAAGCTCATCCAAACCCTGCCAAATTCTCTTATACACTTCCCTAGAAACATCATAGAGGTCCTGGTCTTCTTCAATGACAAATTGTAGTGCCCAAAAAGGAGGTCTCAAAGAGGTGCTTCAAAGAAGAGGTAATGTCTGTTACCGATTCTTTCAACTTTATTTCTTCTTCCACTTCTTCTTCTTAGTTTGTTTCATTATTAAGTAATAACATCAGTATCACTAATATATTTATATGTTATTATAAGTATGAAACGACCTTATTTCACCATCTATCCATCCTACGGAAAACGAAATCACCGCACGTGCGTACGTACGGAATACCGTCTCCACGCCGTGGTGTAATCTATTTTCCACCACCACCTTACTTGGATGGGTATAATGGTGTACATAATAAATATATATGATTATTGTAAAGTGATATTAATTAAGAAATAGTATAAATACACTCAAATACAATTCCATTATCATGAGAACGATATCATCGCTCGTGCGTACGTACGGACTACCGTCTCCACGACGCGATGAGATTCATTCTCCACGTTAACAATTCATGAATGATTATAAAGTATATATAATAATTAATCATGAAATATATGAAATAATAATGATACTGTATTTATGTGTATATATATCTATGTCATCTTCTTAATTCCATTCAACTCAATAAGGAAACGAAAACAGTGTTCATGCGTACGTACGGCCTACCGTCTCCATGAACAGTGTATTTCTTTCCATTTACTGATCTCTTATATATATGTATATTATGAATATATATTATATATAAATCATGTTTTATATCCTGTAATTAATTAATCATGATCTAAGTAATCATATGAATAATTACAAGTCAAAACACGAATGACAAATGAATTGATTTTACCCAAAATGCTTTTTAACATAGAATTTACAAAAGAATGGGTAAAATAAAGTCATAAGTGAACCATATATAATATAATAACAATGAGTATGATTCTGGAATAAGTCAATGAAACTATTTAAATCATTATACAGGAGGTTTGGACACTTACAAAGCAAATCGGACCTAAGGTAAGGGAAATATCACAATCTCATTTTTATCCGAGATTGTTTATACATTGGAATTTACTAGGGTGTATTTTATCATCCACATCCATTTTTCCTCACTATGTAATGTTATTTCCATCCACCTAAAATTGTTTAAATCCAATTTTACCCTTTTGTGAGTTTTTAGTAAAAGATATGAAAGGAATATTTTGTCGTTTTTCATACGAGGTACTTTTGACTTTTCCGACAAAAGTACGAGAAGAATGTTTTCTTTTAACTTATACGGCATGAATGGATTGTTAAAACATTATTTCCAAGAAGCATCCCTTACAAGTATTCAAGTTTATTTTTAATCAACTTATTTTAGATTATAATTGTATGACATGTTAAGAAAGGAAAAGTGATTTTGAAGTAGAAAGGATATTTTCCTCAAGAATGGAATTCAAGTGTTTTATCAAAATTATTTTCCATCTAAGATAATATAGGGTTCTGTTTCTATCCCTATTATTATATTGAATTTATTATGTTGTGATAGAATTATTTTTATGAATTCCTTTATTTTATATGAATTGTTTTATGATGTCATGATGTTTAAGAATCCCATTTTTATTACATGGGTTATGCAATGATGTATGATTTATGATTTTGTGGCACACATAAGAATGGTATCATTATGAGATGGGTGGGACCTATATCTCCCTCCAATGTATTGGGTAAAGATTTTACATCACATGAGATAGACATGGTCAGAACGGCAGGTTAAACCAGTTCAGTGAAACAGGACTGAAACAAGGAGTGAACTCGGTTCAGAAATGGCTTTGTCCACTAAGATAGTCTTGGCAATAATCCATGACTAATAAGAAATGATTCTCTATTATTTTTTTTGTATGACACAAAGTTTCATGTTTTAAGTTATGATTATTGGGATTACATTTCACTACTATGATTTATCCCATTTTATGATATTATGATCTCTTTTGCAGGTTAAGACTTCTGAAATGTTATGTTCTTATGAATATGATGTGGTTGATATTTCTTTTGTTTACCCTTACTGAGCATTTGAGCTCACCCTTTTATGTTTTCTTTTCCCCAGGATATAAAGAAAGGTTTTAGGTTAAAAAAAAGAAGATATTTATGGGAGATGTTGAAGATCTTTCACCACGATTAGAAGATTATATTCCGAGTTTCGAAAGACACTAAACTATTAAGGTCCTTGTGTTTTTTTGTTATGTACTATGTATTCTGCAAAAGTAATGTAATGTCCATGTACGTTAAGCTTTGGGTCTATAAATTTAATATGCGGTATAAAAATAATTAATGTGGTGTGAAATGTATTTTCAAATTATGTGGTGTGCATATGAAATGGAATGTGGTTCTGTTTATGGATAATGGTTGTTTCCATGTGGATTTTCAAAGTTGGGTCAATGTGAAAATGTGAAAGTGGTGATTTCTTTATGTTCTTGTGATAATGTAATGTGTATATAAAAGTAAGGCTTTATGTGATATGGGAAGTGTTATTTTAACAAAAAGGGACTCTGAGTTATTAAGGATGGTGAACTATAACCAGTAATTTAGTTGACTCATAATAGTTTGATGCTCAGAATCGTCTAGAAGAATTTTCAATTAAATAACTAACTAAACATGTTATATAATATGAGAAAAATTGAAATTTGGATGATATACTCTCTAGTGTCTCAAGCATGAATAAGTTGTTGGACAACTAGATCTTTTGATGAGATCCTCACTAGTTGATCATGCATAAGAATACTGTTGGTAGGCGAGTTGAGGATTTTGATCACCAAGGTGGGAGGTTTATAGAGTCCCATTAGAGCTAATTTCTTTTAGGGATTTTATGATGGCACTATCTTTTGAATTTATGTTTATGTGATTTGGTGATATCCATTTGTATATGGTATACAATGTACACACTTTTATTTTAATGTAAGATTATTTTTGAAAAGGGTTTTCTTTTAAAAGTGTTTATTGAGAATGTTTTCAATTAATGTTTTATTAATAATATTTCAAATATTATTATGGAAATGTGATCATTGATTTGTCTTCTACTGTTATAGCATCGAATCTATTTTTTTGGGAGGCATCCTACTAGGATTTGGATGGCACCCAGAATACACATTTGGGTGTATGTATACTTTGTTATGTATTACCCAGGTAAAGGCAAGATGTATCATTATGGTGATAGTGGATCCGGTTTCTAGTGTTCAACTCATTATAGTCACTGGTGATGGTGTATTGAGGGTTATTTCTCTCTTATTTTATGGAGGTTTTGGTATAGTTTTTTTGTTCTCATTCTGTTCTTATACCTTTCATTTTTATTAAAGTAAAAAACGTTGAACCTTAATGTTTTTGTGACTGGTTTGTTTGTGATATACAGTGTTGTGTTGTTCTATTATTTTTGGTTTTTTATGATTAATTAAATGTGTGATATCATTCCGAGATATAATTTTGATACACAGGAATTAGTTTTCAGCCTTTGGGGATAGGGAATGAACATTGGGCTATGCCATTTATTGATTTGGGTGTCTGGTTGGATGGCATCTCAGATTGGTTCATAAGAAAATGTTATCCAAGTAGGTCACACCCTCTTTGGGTCATGTTATTTGGGATGATTCTGAATAGACTGGTGCTATGATAGTTGAGGTTTTCGGATCTAGTTTCAAGTGAGGTTTTTATCTAACACACCTCATGACAGATATTTATTTTTCATGGGAAGTTGAGATTTGGTTTGACTTCTTCTCTAGGTGAGACGTACAGGATGAAGACTACATATGAAAAATGGATGGGGGTACAGTGGTTTGTTTTTTCTTATTATTATGATGAACTTGATTATGTTATGATTTGTAGAAGAGTTTGAGATTTGTTGATGTTGTAGAAAATTTGAAGAATGGTTGTGTTGATGGTATTCTCTTCTGGATATTTCTTGATGTAGTAAAATGGCTCTTGGAGAATTATAGTGTAGCCATTGGAAGAGGCCGGAGAGGGTTATCCTTCATAGATTCATCAGAGTTTGGTTGAAGTAGTGGTTTCAGTAATCCAATCATTGGTACAAGGAGAAATATCTGGTCCTACTCAGGTGAGAGAATCCAAACAAGGTCTGTAAAAGGACAAGGAACATGAGTTCCTCAAGTAAAAGCATCCTTCTTTCTGAGGTAGAATGAAACCTCAGGAAGCAGTGGAGTGTCTTGAAAGGATAGAAGGTAAGATTGGGTTTTATGAGGCTTCTAAAGAATTCAAAGGTAAATATGCTTCATTTCATTTGTAAGGATATAGTTAATGTGGTTGGACTTAGTGGTGCTATCTGGAAATCAAGATCAGATGGTTTGAAAAGTATTTAAGGTCATTTTCAATGAGTAGTATTCTCCTGAAAATTTTGGCCTTTGCTAAATACCATGGGTTTTTTGAGATTATCTAGTGTGATTATTCCATGGTGGGGTACACTAACCACTTTTTATTTTAGGTTTGGTACACACCTAAGGTAATTTTTAATAAGAAGAAGAAGGTTCAGAAGTTCAAAATGGGGTTTTGACTAGAAATGTGATCTTAGGTATTCTTGTTTAAGATGAAAACCTATACTGATATGGATGATTGAGCTATGATGGTCAATATTGATCATAGAGGAAATTATGGTTTCTATGGAGTATTATTATTAGTGGGATGTGGTAGTTCATCTGAGAAGAAGAGGAAGTGGGATGAGAATTGGAAGAAGTGAGGTGGTAGCTCAGGCCATCATTCCCAGTTTTCTTCATATGTGGCTTCTGACACCGGGTCACATGTGTGACATAACTTTAGGAAGGAAGTGAACACATAGGCTATATGTTCATCTCAACCTAGATATTGTCACCAATGTTAAATTATGGGTCACTTCTTGAGATTTTTTAGGATGGTGCACCCATACCAGATTTGTGTGGTATCTATAGCTTCTAAGGGGATTTCAGCCCAGTTGGAACCATCTAGGACAAAAAGTTCTTAGTTTGCAGGTTATAGTGACAGGGCTGGATCATCTTCTATGTAGTGTCAGTTCAAGGAAGAACCACTGGCTAGTGGTCGTTCTCATGGTCAGGCAAAGATGATACTTCTTCATGCAGTGGATCAAGCACCTATGGGATCAAATGCAGGGAAAATGATAGTTCTAGGTACCATTCTTATTGCATCATATTTATGTGTTGTCTTTTTGGATACTGGTGCATTAGTTCCTTTTATTTATTGCCTCCATCTTGACGTATTAAAGATTCCAAACATGATTATGTCGTATGTGATGGAGTTGGTAATGTCTCTTGGTAAGAAGTGAGAGAATGGTTTCATGTGTTTGACTAGTGCACTCACCGTGTCTGGGGTTGAGTTAGAATTAGATTTTCTTATTTGAGAGATGGATGTATTTGATGTTATCCTTGGTATGGAATATAATATGGTTTTGCAAGCCCACATTGATTGTTATAGGCAGCGAGTTAGTTTTTTGGAACCTGAGGGTAGTACTAGTGTTTTTCTAGGTGAATGGGATCCTCGGTCACAATTTGATGGACATGCACTTCACGAATCAGGAAATCATGTCTATAATATTTTATTGATTATGTTAGTGGACAATAACGGTGCTCCTAAATTTTGATTACCACCTATGGTGGATAATTTCCAAATGTATTTCCCATAGTATTTATTAGTTGTTCATCTAGATCAGGATGTGGAGTTCTCTATCAATTGGCACTGAGAATAAAACTGAAATCTCTTACCTCATACCATATGGCCCCCATCGAGTAGAGGGAATTAATGATAAATGTTGATGATTTGGAATCCAAAGGATTCATTAATATTACTGTCTCACATTGGGATTCCTTAGTTTTGTTTGTGAAAAATGCTAATGTATCCCTTCGGTTATGTATTAATTACTTGAATTTAAACAAGATTGTGATTAAGAACAAGTACAATTTTCCCCGTATTGATGAAATTTTTTATCATATTAAGTGAAAAGGTGGATTTACATGATTTAATTATGTTCCATGTATGACCAAGTCATATTTAGATAAGAAAAAAATCTGAAAACATCCTTTCTATGAAGGTATGACCGTTTTGAGTTTTTGGTCGACACTTTCGTGTTGATGAATTCTCCAGCAGACGTTATGGTGAATATAAACAATGTATTCCATTAGTATCTTGACTTTTTTCCTGGTATTTTCAGATAACATCATGGTCTATACTAATATCAAAGAGGATCATGATAGGCATTTTAGAATTCTATTGGGAACCCTTTCGGATCATCATCTTTGTGAAAAGTTTTCTAAATTCACGTTATGGGTCAGGGAGGGAGGGTTTTTGGGTCATGTGATCTACGAAAAATAGGTTTTGGTGGACCCTAAAAAATTAGTGTAGTTATGTGATGAGAACAGTCGAGGAATGTCTTTGAGAACATGATATTTTTAATCCTAGTAGGTTATTATAGGATATTTGTTCAAGATTTACTTTGGATTTCATTGTCCATGATAGCACATAACCAGATGGGGGTGAAATTTGAATGAATATCTCAGTGTCAAGCATCCTTTGAGGATCTTATGTGATGGATGAACACTACCAATGTTTTGAACTTTCTATAATTTATAAAGTTGTTTGTGTTCAATTAGGATGCCTCAGATATGGGTCTTAGGAGTATGCTGGTGCAAGATGATCATATGAAGGCTTATAGATCATGTCAACATTGACTACATGAAACAAATTACCCAACCCATGACATAATGTTAGATGTGGTGATGAATGCCATGAATATAAGGAATAATTATCTTTTTGAGGAGAAGTTTTTAGTTTTCCTATCTTAAGAGTTTTTCAGACATTTTCTCCCAAAAAGATCTAAATTTGAGGCAAAATCGTTGGGGTGAGTGCCTTCAAGGGTTTGATTTTGATATAGTCTATACCCCCAAGACAAGGTAGCATGGTGGAGATTATTTCAACTAGAATGTGCTAGTGTAAGAATTTAAAGAGACCAATGATGAGTGGAATTTAATTGGGCTCTTGTTTCAGATGCATCTGGAGAATAAGGTGCATGGTTGAGGTGTGTTCTTGGACAATGTTTAGCTATAACCTTCTAATATAGAGTATATTCAAAAGGAACATCCAAGTGATGAGTTTCTTGAGCATTCTATGCAGTTTCATAATGGTGGAGAGATACCTTGCATGTGGTCGTTGTCTATTGAGAGAGTTGTGTTCATTAGGGATCACTTCGTGGTGATGTTGTCATTGAGGAAGGTGGTGATGTAGGATAGCCACTATTCATAATGTGTAATTAGTCCATTTTCTACCATGATTTACTATGTTAAACATCGGTATTTTTGGTGGACAGGGATGAGGCAGGATATAGCTGAATTTTTATCGTAGTGTTATACATGTCAGTAGGTTAAATCAAAGCACCAATGGAAATCTAGTTTTCTTCAGACAAAACATATTCAAACATGGAGGTTGGATGATATCAACATGGAATTCATTATTATATTCCATCATACTACTAAAGGAAAAATGTGACTTGGGTAGTAATCAATCATCTGACCATATTATCCCATTTCATTCCAATCAAGGATTCTACCAAGGTGGATGAGTTCAGTCATTTATATGTCTACGTGGCTGGGTTGATTTATGGTGTAATCATAGAAATTTTCTATAATAGGGAACCCCATTTTACCTCAAGGTTTTTTGAAGGCCTTTAGAATTTGATGGGGTTGCAGTTCAAGTTGAGCACGACATACCATTCTCAAACATATGGTCAAACAAAACATGCAAATCCTATTTTAAAAAACCAGATCAGGGCATGTGTTTTTGATTTTGGATGTTTATGGGATAGCCATTTGGCATTGTTTTATTTTTCATATAATAATAGTAACCAATCCACAATTTGGATGGCTCCTTTTGAGGTACTTTATGGTCAGCCTAGTCAGTCTCCCTTGTGCTGGGATGAGGTTCGTGAGACCTCATTTTTGGGAACATGCCTTGTGCAAGAAACATCAGATAAATTCAGGTTGATCAAGTTGAGTTTTATCATAGAACAAAGTCTCTATAAATCTTATATCAATCATATTCATTGATATTTTTAGTTCTTTATAGGTGATCAGGTGTTTCAAAAAGTGGCACCTCGCTTGGGTCATCTTTGTTATGGTAAGGAAGGGAAGTTAACATCGTGTTATGTCGGACCTTTTGAGATTTAAAATCCAGTTGGTAAGGTGGAATATAGGTAATCTTTTCCTTCTTATTTTACATAAATTAATTATTTTTTCCATATCTATCAATAGAAAAATTATATTCTATACTTGTCTAATGTGTTGAATTGGAGGAGTTGGATTTGGAGCCTGATTTTTCTATGTTTGAGTAGTCGGTGAAAATTATGGATTCCCAAGAGATATTGATTCATGGTAAGTCTATTACATTGGATTGAGTTGTTTTTCATCATGTTAGTGATGATAATGAGACATGATAGTGGATGTTTTGGGTTGAGGTGGGGTATCTAATTTTATTATCGAATCAGTGTTGGGATTTACTTTCGAGGGATGGACCATTTTCATGTTGGGGAAAACAGTCACAACCAAGATTTGTTTGAGGTATTAATCTATATTTTTTACCCTTATATTTATCATTGTGTTGTCCCCATGTTTTTTTCTGATAAATGGAGATTTTGTGGTTGATTGAAGGAGGCACACGATTGGGGAATGGTTGGGGGAAATCATGTGCCCATTCCCAGGAATGCATACAGAAAAATTCCATTTTGGACAGTGGTAAACACATGACTGGTGCATGATTTTGAAAACTATATGATCTAACCATGTGGAATTTCATTATTGGATAGTGAGGTGTCCACAGTTGCAGAATGGTTTGGGGAACTATGTGAGAGAACCACACAACTTTTCCAGGTAATTAAGAAGATGAAAATTACGCTTCTTCCCTCCAGTTTAATCCTAAATCCCCTCTAATATGAACTCTATGAGATTTAAATCCATGGGATTCTCCTCCAAGATGTCTTAAAGACTTTTAACCTCAATCCATTGGTTGTTTTGACCCCATTTATTCAAGAAAATATCAAGTTAGTCCTTTTCTTCTTGATTTGTCAGTCATTCTAGAGTTCTTCTTTCCACCTTATTGAGTTCCAATATTATAGTAGTTTTTTGACCTAATGGGGAATTTTTCATATGTTTTTGGTGAATATATTGAGGATTAGTGTTCAATATTTACTTTATAGGGTTTTATGGTGGTGGGGTTGTGCTTTCACACTGATTTCTAGAATTTTTCAAGTGTGAGGTGGGTGGTTCCATGCTATTACATTTGTTATATGATTATGATATTATTTCATGTATGATTAAATATGTTAGAAGAATTATTTTTATAGTGATTTTTTTTGGAAATGGTTTGAATTTCATATGTGATTGAATTTTCTTTTTTAAAAGAGATTGATTATATTTCTTGTGTGCCCCATTATAGTGTTTCTTAAATATATTCTATACCTTGTTTAAAAGGTGAAAAATTTCTTTTCAAAGATATTTAATGGTGAAAATGAATTTAATGTGAATTTTACATGAGAAATGATCTTTTGTTATTTATTGTATTCTTTTTTATTCTCCTTAAATGCGCCTTTGATTTGTGAAAATTATGTGAAGTGTGTTGTAAAGAGAATATGAATTGGGTATGAATCAGAAATGGGATTTTCCTATGGAAATGGTTATGTTTCATATTTGATCTTCTCATTATGTTTTATAATGGGCTTTATAAATCTTAAAATTGGTGATTTTTTTCCAAATTATTTGTTGTGAATGTAAAATGGAAATTGGTTTTTTTGGAAATTGGTGGTTTTCATGTGGATATTTATAGTTAGATAAATGTGAAAATATGAAATTGATTATTTCATTATGTTCTTTGAAGATTGGAATTTGTATATAAAAGTGATTATTTATGTTATATGTGAAATGTAATTTGAGCTCAAAGGGAATCCTAGGTATCTATGTCGGTGAACAAGAAATAGTTCACTAGTTGTATCGGAGGATGCTGAGGCCCAAATTTATCTAGCAGGATTGATGATTAAAATATTAACTAAACATTTTATATAATATGAGACCTCTACTCCTTTGAATGATATTTTATCTATTGGATCTTTAATGAAGACACTGTTGCACCACTATAACTTTTGATGAGATTTTATCTAGTGGCTTGGGCACAAGAACATTATTTGTAGTTGAGTTGATGATTTTGATCACAAAGGTATGAGGTTTCTAGAGACACATTAGAGCAATTTACCATTAGTTATTTTCCCATAGTACTCTCTTGTGACATGATGGATATGTGATGTGGTGCTAACCATCAGTATATGGTAGACCTTGTGCACACATTTATTTTCAAACAATCTTATTTATGAAAAGGTGTGTTCAATTTGAATTCATCCACGATAAATCTTACATTAAAATGTTATCCTAAAAATGTTTCAAATATTATTATAGAATTTTTCATTTGATTTTTCTTCTAATGTTATATAATGTGATCTATTCTTTAGGGTGGCATCCTATTAGTATTTTTCTCACACCCTCCATACACATTTGGTAGTATGTAGACTTTATAATGTATTGCCCAGGTAAAGGAACAATTTATTTTTATAGTGATGGTGGATACAGTTTCTAGTATTCCAATCCATGAATTTGTTGGTGGTGGTGGATTTAGGGTGATGTCACTCTTGTTGTCTGGAGGTTTTGGGATAGTTTCTTTGTTCCTATTTTGTTGTTGTACCTTTCTGTTTGGTTAAAGTTATAAAACATTGAATCTAAAAATTTGTGTTCCTTGTTTGGTTGTGATATTCAGTCTCATGTTGTTATATTATTTTTGGTTGTTTATGATTATGTAAATAGGTGAAATAATTATAAATATGTAATGTTGATAGATAGGAACTGGTTTTTATCTCATGTGGATTGATAATGACCTTCGTGCCATGCCATGAATCGGGTCGGGTGTCAGGTTAGATGATATACCAACTTGGTTCATGATAGTATTTTTTATTTGATGATGAATATGAGGAAATTGGTCATGTTTTAGTATATCATTTCATGTGATATCAATGGTAAGTATTTCATGAGAAAATATATGGTTCCTTACAAGGTTTAGTGGGGTGAGTGTTGGGACCACGTTGGACAGATGAGGATGTAAGAAGAGTTTGCTGTTACAGAGTGTTTTTTTTTCTCAAAGAAGCTAAATCAATTCACTTTGTAAAGGATTTGTAATCTATGATGATTCTTTGTGGGTTTTTATTTCACAAATATGATAAGTTTGGAGAACTTTTGATGCAAGCCTTATGTAGAGTAGAGAGAGTAAAGAAGTGATTTTGTAAAAGGAATGAAAGTGGCACACAATTATTGGCGCGCAAGTAGTGGCGCCCAAGTAGTGGCATGCAAGTACTGGCACACAGGTATTGGTGCGCAAGTATTGGCATGCAAGTTTTGGGGCGAAATTATTGACACAGAAGTATTGTCACACAAGTATTGGTGCGCAAGTCTTGGCACATAAGTAATGGAATGCAAGTTTTGGCACACAAGTGTAAGTGGAGCGCAAGTCATATTTCAAGATCATCGCATCAAAATATGACAAAGGAAATAATGTGGCGCTCAAGTTAAATATTGGTGTGCAAGTCCAAGGGGGTGCACAAGTATTGGCGTGCAATTATTGGTGTGCAAGTTTAATTGGAACGCAACTCATTCTTCAAGATCATCCAATCAAAATATGACAAAAGAAATATAGTGGCATGGAAGTTAAAGATTGGCCTGCAAGTCAAGTAGTGGTGCACAAGTATTGGCACGCAAGTACTGGCACACAAGTGTAAGTGGCATGAAAGTCATATTTCAACCTCATTATATCAAAATATGACAATGAAAGAATGTGTCGAGCAAGTGTTGGAGAGGCGCGCATGTGTTGGTGCAGCATGAAAGTGGATGTGGCGTGCAAGTATATTTGGCGCGCAAGTCACCAAAATGCCTATAAATAGAAGACTAGCCTCCTATTTTTTCAAGGCTCAGCTGTTAACAGAAAATTAGAGCTCTGATCGCGCAATTAGTAGAAGGTGGAGTGCAAGCTGAAGTGGCCTTCAAGATGAGGGTTATTTATAAGGTGCGTATGTTTTTCCGCACAATTTTTTCTGTGAAAGTTTTGCCGTGAAATATTTTCTGCACAACTTCTAGAATGCAAATTTTTTCTGTGAAGGTTTTGTCGCGCATGTTGACAGAGGCATGCAAGCAGGTAGGTGATTTCAAGAAGTGGGCTATGTATAAGACAAATGTGGTGCACAAGTTGGGAGCTGTGCTCAATGGTGGCGCACAAGTAGTTTCTAGGCGCGCAAGCAGGTGGAGCACAAGCAGTGAGGCACACAAGCAGGGGGCGTGCATGTAGTGAGGCGTGCCTGTAGGTGGATCCCAAGTATGGAGGCGTGGAAGTAGGGAGTGTCTTTCAAGATATCTTCACCAGGAAGTTCTTACTAGCTTTATGGTTGGAAAGTCATGAATTTTTTTGAAAGATTTGATTGCTGAAAGTTCATTTAGAAGGACAAAAACATTACATTACCCAATTTGTGCTAAAAAGTTGCACATGCACTATTGGATTGTTTTCCAAGTGATACACAAGTGTATGGGTGTATCCAACTCGTTGTATTCCACATCAAAGGAATTTTTTTCTAGTGTATTGTGTGGTAGAATATTGTTTCCATCCCATACCAAGAACGTAGCTACTCTTGTTGAGTAGTGAACCTTGTAAATCTTGTGGTCATGTGGTTATGTGTGTTCTGTAGGGAAGAAACTCATTAACAGGAGGTGAAGGTTGTTTCAAAAATAGGAAACATAAAAAGAAAATTATATCACTGATTCACACCCTCCGCTCTTAGTCATACTTGGATCCTGACTAGGAACTTCAATTCGTATCAGATGGAAAGGTTCCCTTGGTTTATTCTTTGTTGAAGTGGTTGAAGCGAAGTTGTGATGGAGAATCTAAATTGTGTGAACAGTATGGGGATTTTGATTTTTGATGGAATGAACTATCACATCTAGAAGGACACAATAATGTCTTATCTTATGTCTCTTGGATATGAAGTTCTTGAAACTACAACATATGGATTTTCTTCTATTGATGACAAGGTTCCTCTTACTCTTGTCAGTAAGAAGAATCTTGAGAATGATGGAAGTGCTAACAATGCGTTACTCTGATATATTTTTGAGAGTGAATTTTTAAGAGTGAAAGGTGTTGCTACAACAAACGGAATATGGGAGAAAATGAAGAATATCTATGAACGAAATACAAAAGTGAAGAAGTCTAAACTACAAATCTGCAGATTGAAGTATGAAGACATAAAAATGGGAGAATCTGCATCTGTTCGGGATTTCTTTTCCAGGATAAATGATATTTTCAGTACAATCAGATGTCATGGTGAAACGTTGGAGGATTCTATAGTTGTCGAAAATATCTTGAGAATTCTACCTAACAAGTTTGATACTAATGTGTCTCCATTAGAAGATAGAGACCCTGAAACATTATCTTTGGATGATTTTCATAGCACTCTTATTACTTATGATATAATAATGGAGAAAACTTTTAAGGGAAAAAAAGTTGATAGAGAAATTTCATTCAAGGCTACAAAGGGAGAGATGTCAAAGATAACTCTTATTGAAGATGATGTTGTTGAATCTGATTCTAAAGATGAGGTATGTAAAAATTTTGATGAAATTTTATCCTTGTTTTATAAGAATGTGAAAAAAGCAACGGGGAAATACAAGGGTAAAGTTCCTTTGAAATTTGTGGAGTGTGGATCTGTTGGTTATTTTCTGGCTAACTATCCTCAAAAGAATAAAGAAGAAGACAGTGATGATTAAAATATAAGGAAAAGATGGTTGTGGAAGAAAAAAGCTAACAAAGATAAATATTTTTCAATAGGGAAGGATAAAAAGTTCTTCAAACAAAAAAGAAGAATCTTTTTATCTAAAGATGGAGATGTAGATGAAATTGAAGATGAATCCATGAATTTATTTGTTGAAAAAACTAGAAATAATATCATTATTGCTATTGTGAATAATGAAGAGTACAAGAGAAACAGTTCAGATGGAGAAAAAACTCAACTTGAATATCATTTGAAGGAAGAGTTGAAAGAATGCCTGAGTAAGATCAGAAGACTTGAGAAGGAAAACAACAAGCTGATAAATGAAAATTCCATATTACGAAATCAATAAGGTTTTATTGATGAGAAAATAAAGATGAAAAAGGAGATTGATAATCTGAAAATTTCCATTGAGAATAAAAATAATCAAAATTATCATCTTGAAGTAAAGCTGAAGGAAAAAGAAGAAGAGTTGGAACATGTCCAACAGTAACATTATAAAGCTAATGAAATTAATACGAGTTTCAAAAATTCTATCTCATAAAATAGAGAATGTTCCTATAAGAATAAAACAAAAATGGATCCACAAAATTTACCTTAAAAGGTTGAAATGAAAGACAGAATTGGTTTTGATAAGAACAAGGCCGGAAAGACCATGTATGTGGTCAAAGTCAGCAATGATGAAAAATCATAAGTGCATAGAAATAACGAGTCAAGAGAGGCCTCTAATGCTTCTGGTGTTGTTTAATATGAAATGAGAAAGGGAGTTACAAATGGAAACATGAAGGTTGATGGTTAGCATAGTTCTATTAAGAAGGATGTTGAGAAGCGTGTTCACAAATCTAGTATGTATAGAAGTTTCAGAGGCAAATAATCTTTCAATGGATACTGCGGTTATTGTTGTGGGTTTGGACACATAGAAAATATGTGTTGGCTCAACTAACAACATTAAAACTATTCCAAAATATTGGAAATACAAGGATTTAGGGGGAGCCAATCCTTTCAAAAGAAAATATCTCCAATGAAATTTCAGAATATATCTGAGAAGGTTGGTGTGAATCATGAAAATATGTTCCATGCGCTAGAAACTATTTGTGAAAGATGTGATCGACCTGGACATCATTCTAAATGATGCCTTTGTGTGTTACTAGAGCAACAATAGTTTGATAATAATCCTCAGAAGCCAGAGTTTCTAAAAGGTAAAAGGGATAGGTCTGATACGTCGAAAAAGAAAGAATGCATGGTTTTCTGGACAGAATACATTGACTTGGCTAGAAAATTGGTTGAAGCACACCAAAAAATAGATGAAAATAGAGAACAAAAATCTATAGTTTCCACAACAACATTGAAAGCTACAAAAGGAGAACATCCACAAATTCTTGATAGTGGGTGTTCCTCTCATATGATAGAATACTTAAAGAATCTGAATAAAGTGAAAGACTACAAAGAAGGAATGGTGACATTTGGAAATGATGAATCTCTAAGGATCAAAGGTATTGGATCGGCCATCATTGGAAAATGAAAGATGAAATCTAGGAAAACACTATATTGATATGGGCTGAAACATAACCTACTTAGTGTTTCACAATATTGTGATGATGGAAACAATGTTATCTTTAGAAATGATGGATTTGTTATGAAAAGTGAAAATGATGGAAATATAGTTAAAATGGGCCAACATACAATAGGGAATTTGTTCAAAGTTGGTGAAGTGAAGAACTCCTGTTACATGGGTGTAGGTGATGAAAATCGGGTAATGGAACAAAAATCTAGGACATATGTATCAGAGAAATATGTGCAAGTTGTCAACGCGAGACATTGTCCGAGATATGCCTGATTTATCAGGAAGAAGAGATTAATGTTTCAATATCTGTGAAAAAAGGGAAGAATACAAACTCTTTTTATAAGAGAGTTAGAATTCCTTCAAAAAACCCATGGAACTTATACATTCTGATATATGTGGACCAATAAGCATTCAATCAAAAAATGGTAATATGTACTTCATTGCTTTCATTGATGTCTTTAATCGCATTACTTGTGTTATGTAAATGAGACATAAGTCATATAATCTGAAAATTTTTAAGTGTTTCCGGATGAAATCAGAAAAGGAATGTGATTATTCAGTTATGAAATTGAGAAATGATAATGGTGGTGATTATATGAATAAAAAGTTGGAATTTTCTCTTGAGAATAATGGAATACATCATGAGTTCAGTTCACCATACACACCTCAACAAAATGGGGTTGCTGATTGAAAGAATCGAAGTTTGGTAGAAGTGAGGAGAACTATGTTTCTTGAGCATAATCTTTTTCATTATTATTAGAGGCAAGCTATGTACACTGCTGTGTATATTCAGAACTAATGTTTCTTTAGGCCAAACTTAGATATGACTCATTATGAAATGATCTATTGAAAAAATCCAATTATAAAACACTTATGATTTTTTTTGGAGTCATTTCTTTATAAAGAAGAAAGTTATAAATCTTGGAATGTTTGAGAAAAGAGTAGATGATGGATTTTTTCATGGATATGCTCTAAAAGGAAGAGGATATAGATGTGTAAATAAAGAAAAACATGAATTATCGATTCTTCAGATGTAAATGTTATTGAAAATGTTGACAAACAAAATCAATCATATGATGATGTGGATGTTGAGAAGGATAGAGACGATTTTTTTAATAATTCTGATAATGCTACAGAATGTGTTAATCCTACTCAAGAAGATGAATTCAACTCAGAAATATCACATCATGAAGATGGAGTTCAAACAATGCATCCTATGTTGAGGAAGAAAGTGGATGCTCAAAACATTATTGGAGATAAAAATCAGAGGGTTCAAACAAGAAGAACAACGAATGCTATATCACATACATCTCTTTATTGAAAGTTGAACCAAATAATGTAAATGAAACATTTGAGAATCCAGAATGGGTTCATGAAATGAATGAAGATCTTGATTAGATATAAAATATTGATACTTGGGAACTTGTACATAGGTCGGACAACCAGAACAACATTGGTACAAAGTGGGTTTTCTGGAACAAGCTGAATGAAGAAGGTAAAGTAATAAGAAACAAATCAAGATTGGTTCGTAAAGGGTATCAAAAAATGGATGGCATTGAGTTTGATAAATCCTTTGCTCTAGTAGCAATATTAGAAATAATCAGAATCTTTTTTGATATTTTTTCACAATGAGGTTACAAAATCGTTCAAATGGATGTAAAATATACATTTTCGAATGGTGACCTTGACGAGGAAGTCTACATTTATCAACCTTGTGGAATTTTTATTGGAAAGGATGAATGTTATGTGTGTAGATTGGAGAAGGCTTTGTATGGGCTTAAATAGGCTCTAAGATCATGGTATTCTAAATTAGATAATTCCTTAAAGAAGATGAACTTTAAGAAACGGAGAGTGGATAGAAATCTCTACATCAAGGAATGTCAGAGGTTTTCACTGATCGTTATTGCTTATATCAATGATATTATATGTTCTATATATGATGATAGATCAAGTGAAAATTTACTGAGGGTATAAAGAAGTTATTTGAGATTTCCATGCAGGGAGAAATGAAAAACTTTCTTTGGCTACAAAGTTCATATAATAAGAATTACATTTTTCTATCTCAACAAAAGTATGCTAAGGAAATTCTGAGGAAGTTTATCATGGAAAATTTGAAATGAGTTTACACACCAATTTCAGTGGGAACCATGTTGTCTAAAGATTGATAAGTCAAGGAAGTTGATCAGAAAGTGTTTTGAAAGCTGATTGGAAGTCTGTTATATCTGACTTACTCAAGACCTGACATCGTTTATGATGTTAATTTATGTGCAAGATTTTAGAGTGCTCCTAAAGAATCACATTGTTTTTGCTGGAAAATAACTTCTTAGATATATCAAAGGCACAAAAAATATTGGAATCAGGTATAATGAATTAGGAAATATTGATCTATTTGGGTATTCTAATGCAAATTGGGCAGAAAATGTTGATGATCGAAGATCCACATATGGTGGAGTTCTCTTTTCGAGGAATAGTTGTTTTAGAAGGCATATCAAGAAACATAATTCAGTAACTCTTAGCATAGCTGAAGCTGAGTATGTTAATACTACCCAAGCTGCAACTCAACTAATGTGGATGAAGACTCAGCTGGAGGATCTACATGGTGAATTAAAGCTACCATTGCTCTTGGGTTGTGATAATCAGAGTGCAATAAATCTTACATGAAATCTGCTATAACATTCTCATTCAAAACACAATGATATAAAGTACCACTTCATCAAAGAGAAGGTGGAGAAGAATGTATTGAGGCTAAGTTTGTTCCTACATCTGAACAAGTGGCTGATATATTCACAAAACTGTTACCGAAGGAACCATTTGAAAAATTGTGGCTGAACATGGGTGTCCAACCTCCTTCTCATCTAGGTTAAGGTACATGTTTTGGTCCCCTCTCTCGTTTTACCTTTGGATTGATTTCGCAAGGGGGAGAATTGTTTTATAAATCCATCCTAATAGATTCATTCATAAAGGGGGAGTAGTGGGTAAGCTGTGAATCCAACATGTATGTTTGTGAACTATTCTAGCTGATTGTTGGAGTGGATGGAGGAAAAAATTTTGTTTTCCAGGAAAGTTGAATATGTGATGAATAATGATGTAAAAGATTGGAAGAAGTTTGTAAGATGGCTAAAGTGATATGATCATTCGATTTCATTGTCACTGCTTTTGGACACATGGTTTTGGCTTTTAATAATTCTTGTTTCCTACAATGAGATAGATCATGTAGGTTTAGAATTATAGATAATTAATCTATTTCGTAAAGTTAAAAAGATCAGTGATTTATGAATTTTGGTTGACAACAAAATCCAAAGGGAGATATTGTTGGAACAACGTTGGATAGATAAGGAAGTAAGAAGAGTTTTCTATTATAGAGTGTTGTTTTTTGTTGTCAAAGAAGCTAAAACAATTCACTTTGTAAAGGAATTGTAAACTATGATGATGCTTTGATGATTTGTATTTCAAAAATATCATATTTTTTCAGAACATATGATTAAACACTTATGAAGAGTAGAGAGATTAAAGAAGTGATTTTTGAAAAAGAAAGAAAGTGGAGCACAAGTATTTTCATGAATGTATTGTCGCATAAGTAGTGGCTCGCAAGTATTGTCATGCAAGTATTGGTATCCAAGTATTGGTGCACAAGTATTGGCACCCAGGAATTTGTGCGCAAGTATTGGGGAACATGTATTGGCACACAAGTATTGGCATGCATGTATTGGTGTGGAAGTGTAAGTGGCACACAAGTCGTATTTCAAGATCATCCCATCTAAATATGACAAATGAAATAAAGTGGTGCGCATGTTAAAGATTTTCACGCAAGTCAAAAGGGGTGTGCATGTATTAGTGCACAAGTTTAAGTGGCCACAAGTCATATTTCAAGATCATCCCAACAAAATATGAAAATGGAAATAAAGTGGAACACAAGTTAAAGATTGGCGTGCAATTCAAGTAGTGGCATGAATGTATTTGTGCGCAAGTATTGGCATGCAAGTGTACGTGGTGTGCAAGTCATATTTCAACATCATTATAAAAAAATATTTCAAATGAAAGAAAGTGTTTTGCAAGTTCTAGAGTGGCACGAAAGTGTTGGAGCGGCACACAACTGGATGTGGTGCGCAAGTATATGTGGCATGCAAGATTGCAAAATGCCTATAAATAGATGACTAGCCTCCTCATTTTTCAAGGCTCAACAGTTAAGAGAAAATTAGAGGTCTGATCACGCAAGTAGTAGAGGGCGTCGTGAAAGCTGATGTGGTGCGCAAGGTGAGGGTTATTTATAAGGCACACATGTTTTTTTATGCAAATTTTGGCGCACATGTTATTCCATGAATGTTTTTCCGTTAAAGTTTTGCAGTGCATGTTTTCCCATGAAAGTTTTGTCACGCAAGTTTCCAGAGGTGGGCAAATAGAAAGGTGATTTCAAGAAGTGGGTTGTGTATATGAAAAAGGTGGTGCGCAATTTTGAGATGTGCTCAATGGTGGCTCACAAGTTGGGAAAGTTTTGTCGCGCAAGTTTCCAGAGGTGCGCAAGTAGGGAGGTGATTTCAAGAAGTGGGTTGTGTATACGAAAAAGGTGGTGCGCAATTTTCAGATGTGCTCAATGGTGGCTCACAAGTTGTGAGTAGGCGCACATGCAGGTGGAGGGAAAGAATTGAGGCGTGCAAGAAGGTAGTTTGCATGTAGTGAGGCGTGCAAGTGGGTGGCACATAAGTAGGGAGGCACACATGTAGGGAGTGGAGCACATGTTTTCAGCACAAGGAGGTTCTTACTAGCTTCTGGGTAAGAATATGCATAATTTTTTTGAAATATTTGATTTGTTAGAGTGCATTAGGAAGCACAAAATCATTACATTACCCTATTTGTGCTAAGAGGGTTCACATGCACTATTGGATTGTTTTTAATGTACTACACGAGTGTAATGTAATATCATACTTGTTGTATTGCACATAAAATGATTATTTTCTAGTGGATTGTGTGGTACTAGATTGTTACCGTACCATTCCAAGGACGTAGCTACTCTTGTTGAGTAGTGGACCTTGTAAATCTTGTGTTCTTGTGGTTGTGTGTGTTCAGTAGGGAAGAAGCAATTTAATAGTAGGTGGTGGTTGTTTCAAAAACAGGAAACCTAAAAAGAAAAATATATCACTAATTCAACCCCTCCCCCTCCTAGTGATACTTGGATCCTGACTGGGAACATCAATGTGAATGAATAGGTGGGTCTTAGTAGAGATGTGTTGGATGATCCCCAGCCATTTCATTAGATGTAGGGATTCTTGTAAATAGTGGGATAATGATCAATAAATTATTGATCTAAGTAAGGACCCATTTAGGTGTGTAATAGAATAGTAATTATGATTGGGGACCTCAAGGGCTCCAATGTGGAAATGTGTGATACATTATCATGAGTGATGGGATGCGTGACGTGATGGGTGAAAGTTCACTATAAGAGTTGATTGGTTTGTGTGATGAATGTGTGATGAATGTGTGATGGACTAAGGGTATTAGTGTTGTTGAGTGGTGAATGTGATGTGATGGTGGCATGTAATTATAAGATAACCCATGTGTGAATTAGCATATCATGCCATGGAATGACAAGAGAACCCTCGTGAAATATGGTTCCTCACAACATGGAATGAAAAGAGGACCAATATTTGAATAGGAACCTCAAAGTATGGAATGAAAAGAGGAATGAATATGGGTCTATCCATCATACTGTGTTAAATAAAAGAGTAATAAATGTGTTTTTTGTCATCCTTGTGGATGAAATTATGATGGTTGTAGTTCACTATATCATTTTAAAGAAATTATGGTCGGACATCATGATAGCTTGGAAAGCACCCGATGACTTAAAGAGTATGATATGTGATGTTTTTTTCACTTTTTATATGTTCCTATACACCTAAAAGGATGTATATGTTTTATAGATCATGATACTATAATGGTCAACAGCTCGATTACTGGAGGTTGAGTTGGTGTTGCTCGATAAGGAGATAGGGATAATGCCAGACATAGCTTTGGACTATTGATGTTGGGTCACATTATTTTTTATTTATTTTTCATATTACCATGTATATGACTAGACCCAAGGTTTATAACTGTTTTTAATGTTAATATATGACATGACATGGATTGTATATGTTATTATATATTGTATTAATATGGTAGGTTTAAAACAGTTATTCTATATTCTACTCTAATATATGTTTCACAACTAATTTTTCTTTTGATATTGGATGGTTATGATATCATGGTTATACTTTCCCCACTGTATATAATTTGTCCTCGTTTTTAGTCAACGAACTCTAGTATATAAGGAGGCACACCTAAGATTCCATAGTGTTCTCTATTTCATATCGCATGGGTGGGAACTAGGTCAATGGATTTTATAATACCCTTATACATCCTTCTTTTATTGATTAAATAAAACATATAATATTTTTTAAAATTATTTTTCTTATGAGAAAACATTCATTCAAATATAAAAGTAACAAGTATTTACAATATACACTACTCAATGTTAATAGGTATTCATATATGGGTCATTGGTGTTATCTCACTTCACATGTTCTTCCTTCTATTATCAACGTCAAACCAGTCAGGGAAATGGGATAACCTTGGAACATTTACAAAATTTTATCTTAACAGTATAAGTTCTATCATACTTTCACAATTATAAGATGTAGATGAGTATATATCTTAGTAATATGATCAATATAATATTATATGGGCATAAAGTTCTTATTTTTATTCTTTTTCAATGTGGTATATCATTGCATACTAATTACATAGTCTTTTTCTTCTCCTTATTACTTTCGCCCATTTTATTGGTATTTTAGGTAACCCACAAAAGTGAACCTTAATTGTTTCTATTTGATCAAATTTATCTTTCATTTCTCTATCTCTCATCCTTGGATCAATACAACACCCCCTATTTTCAGGGATGTATATTTGTTTGAATTAACAAAGTCCATGTATAATTGTGTTAATAGATCTGCTTGTTTATCCCTGAGTTTGTAGGATGATAGAGTTTGTTTGGGGTTTTTATGTATGAATATGGGTCTTATAATATGTTTCTCGAGATTACATGATGTGTAAAGGGTTTAGACAACATGTAATTGGTCATCGGGCACAAGGTGTGAACGTGGTTCACAGAGTGAAAGTAATACACACCGTGTAGAAGTAACAAATTGTGTAACTGTTAAAGATTGGTTTTAATGAAAATTTAATTGGTTTTTTATGTACATGAGTTTCATTTATTACATGATGGGCAATGGGGTTACACGTTATGTAAGTATCAGGAGGTCATAATTTAGAGTACCACTTGGCTGAAATTTTATTTCATTTATCTGTGCCTCCCTTATCTCTCGATCTAAAAGGATTATCCAATGATTTTTTGAGTATATGTTCATTCCAAACTAATTTTTATTTTTTGGATCACAATTGATATAGGGTAGAACCTCTATTGGTGAGTAGTCATTTCTTCTTTTTCATTGCATTGATCATGGTAAAACCATTGTGTTGTGTTATCGGGTTTTTTGATCTATAGTAATAATTCCATTTGTTTTGCAAGATATACATTATTAAATATTAGTTCTTTGGGCTTTATTGTAAATTTTGAGTTCCTTCTTGTTAGTGGATTCTGATTTGGGCATATTCCACCCATGTTTTGAGCTAGTTCGTTCCGTCTCTAGACTGTATTGATGAACTGTATTGCACTTATTTTTATAAATTGATTTATAAATAAATTTAACATGATTTTTGTGTGTGTGTAAATAGGTTTGTGATAAAAGGTGGGTTTTCCCTAGTCTTTGGTAAATGAAAAAAGGTGCATGTTCAAATAATTTAAATGATTTATCAAATACAACACAAGGGATGCCTTGGATAGATGGATGGAAGGTTTAGCTTAGGTACATAATCCATATTACCATCAAGAGGTTACCACATTTGATTTTCACTGCTCCCTAGGCCTGTTATTCTGGGGATTGTTCTTGAAATTATTGTGGGTGGGGGTTCACTCATGGGGTGTTCCTCTGCTCCTCAGGCCAATGTTCGATGGACTTGTTGCATACTACTCATTGTTGTGGTATGAGTAATCTACTATCCTGACATGTTGAATTCCATGGCCTGATTAACCTGTGTATGGATTTTAATTATTTTAGTTATGATATTAAAGATTTTGATTTCGATAAATGAAAATGAATATTATTATTGTAATTGATATGCCTTCTATTATTTTTGAATTGTTATAAAATGGGAAATATTTACTACAGTTTTATAAAAAAATTTACTTCTTATCATTCCATTATTAACTTAAAATGAGAATACCTTTTTTTACATAGAATTGTTATGGAACACTTGGGTGTGAACCTAATGAGATTGTAGCTCACACACTACATATCTATTCAGAGGTACATCAAACATTGGATGTCTTTCAATATAGGGAAAGTCAAAGCACCACAGTGAGGCAGCGAGGTTTATGGTCAGTTGAGTCTGGGTAGCTAGTTGTGAGATAATTTGGATTTCCCATACTATCAAATGGATTAGAAATTTTGGTTATTTGTTCCTTGATGTTTGGACTTGTACTTGGATATTGTAACTACTTTGCGTTGTTTTTATTCTTCTATTTGTTTCAGTTATGGAATATATATCTCTTCTAGAGTTGTCTATTTTATCTATAAATATGTGTCATATTGTTACATGAGGTTGGGTAAAATAATTACATCAGTTCTTATGTGATGTACGAGTGCTAGTTTTCAGATCATTGGGATTCGGATCACCCTTCGGGTATGTGTCTAGACAAGATGGGTACTAGTTTGAGAGGTTATTTGGGTTGATTCATTATATATTTGTATCAAAAGTGGTATATCATCAAGATTATTGGTCTTGTGACATTTGATAGATAGTAGATATGATTTTTAGGACAAGATATGTATATTTTGATGAGTGTCTGGCCAGATATTTTCATGGGGAGATTCAAGTTACCATGGGATGTTGGGATGTGTGTCTTTTGGTTTTAGTTTTTGTGTTAATCTTAATTTTTTCTTATGGAGTTTCTAGTTTGAACTGATATTTTTATATTTTATAATCATTTAGTTTGTTTTGGTGTGTAGAATCATGCCTCTAATATATGTTCGGCTAGTACCTTAGGAGGGTGTAGCTAATGATCATCATCGTAATTCTCTGATATATCAAAATCAGATTGAGGTTATTATGTAGGTAGTTTGTGTTTTTGATCAAAATGTGACGCACGTTCGGAATGAATCCACTGAGGTATAGACACAAGTTTTAGGAGATAGGGACTGATCATAGAAGTTCTTGTGTGATAATTAACTATTATTTGAGGGTACGAATGAACCTCGAGAGGTAGAGCATTGAAATGAAAATATTGATAATATTTTCAACATCCTAGATACACCTGAGTGTATCAAGGTGAAGTGTGCGACGTTCCAAATTGATGGTCCCAACAAGAGGTGGTGGGATTCAATGGTATAGGCTAATAAACATGTGATGCTTCCTTGGAAGGATTTTAAGAAACTCTACGTCAATTAAATATTTCCAGAGTCACTGATGATGATGAAGTATTTGGATTTCCTCTCCTTATAGTAGGGAGATAAAGCGGTGTTGTCATACAAAAATAAATATGATGAGTTTGTTGTTTTTTACTAGAGGTGGTAAAGAGTGACCTCATAAACGATCAAAAGTACCTATAGGGTTTTCAACGTGATATCACATCATAGTTATTTATGTTGATGCTTTCAACCAATAAAAATATAGTGGATAGGGAAATCATGGAAGAAATTAATAAAGAAGGAAGGGTTGTATATTATTCCTATTCTATTACACATAGTGTTAGCTTCATTGGTAAACCATGGAAAAGGATAAAGTGAAAGGATCTTCAAAAAATTGGTGGAATTGGGTCTGGGAAGCATGCCTCCTCAGCACCTTTGGTTATAGCTAGTAGTGTGTCTCTGATTTGTCATCAGTGTGGCAAGGTCGGACACACCCAATGTTCTTGTATTTTACTAGAAATGATATTTAATAGCTGATAATTGGCTCCATAGGTTATTGTGATGCAGTCAGATGCATCAAATACAATAAGGCTCCAGCCACCAGCCTTAGGGGTGAAGCACCTGCACACAATAGATGAGTTTTTAGTGGATGTAGATGCAAGTCTAGCCACAGTTAGATGTTCCATTTTTATTACATCCACATTAGAAAAATCTTTATTTGATAATAGATATTTCCACTCATATATATATCTATTTTGTTGATATGATTAAACTTCAAATACAACTCATGTATTTTATTATGGATTTTATGACACCTCTTGGGAAGAGAAAATAGAAGGGTTTTCAGTGTCCTCATGTGCTATCGATAATTGATACAGATCTAATATGATATTTTCTTATTCTCAATCTAGATTTGTTTGATTTCATCATTTGGATGGATTTTCTTGTTACTCATCGAGTTGAGGTTGATTTTTATTAATGGTGTGTCTCATTTCTTGTGGTTGATGAGAGCTCACAAGTGTTTTAGGGAGGGTGGGATCATTTTTTGGCCATGTGGTACCTACCCTCCCAAAGATCAGGTGTTTTTTGTATATTATTTCAATTGAGATTTATGATTATTCATCTATCATTGATCTTCATGCCATTGTCTGGGATTTTCCTAACATTTTTATGGAAGATTTCTCTTCGGTTCCTATAGAGAGAGAGGTAGAGTTTTTGATTAACCTAGATCCATGTACACAATTGATATCAATAAATTCTTATCATATGGCACCATCTGATCTAAAAGATCTCAAGATACAATTGGACGATCTGGTGAAAAGGGTGTTTTACACCCTATTGTTTCACCTTGGGCATCCCCAATAATCTTTTCCCAGAAGGCAGATGGTTTACTCAGATTATATGGGGACTATCAAAAGTTGAACTAGGTAAAAGTTAAGAATAATTACCAATTTCCTCATGTGGAGGATTTTTTTGATCAGTTAATTGGGTAAATGTTGCTTTCGATGATTGATCTTATGTAGGGTCATCATCAGCTTAGATTTTGGGTGTATTATATAACAACGATGGATATCAAGATCATGTATAGCCATTATAGAATATCCAGCGATGTAGATCGGTTGAAAAAATGCTCCTTTAGTATTTATGGATGTGATGAATCAGATATTTCATCGGTGGTAATCATAATATAAAGATAGTGTACCCAAGATTTACTCCCCGAACAATCGGTTATTTTATAAAGTTATCCCTTCCAATGTTTCTTTATGATCTATATCTCTCTTTTTCATTCAGGAGTATTTATGTTTAAAATTGATTTAATATGATTTTTAATGTGTAATGATATTTCCTCAAATTATACAATTTTATTATGTATCTTATTTTATGTATATTGTGAACTATTAGTTACACGTACAATTTAGTTTTTACTTGATTCCAAACGTTTATCTTTATATATTTTTAATTGTAAAGATAAAATTTTCAATGTTTCAATAAAATTTTTCTAAAGGGAATTATATGTTATCATCAATATTTTTCATGGTTATTAATAGATTTAATTATATCCAATATAACTCTTTATTCTAGTGGGTTATTTTTCCAGGGAATAATTAATGAAAATTATTTATTATCATGATTGTTATAATATGCGATTAAGTGATGATTACAAAATTATAGGGTAGAACATCATATTTCATGATGGTAAGTTATGTATTAATTCAATTAAAAAGTTTATTCATACAGTTAATGATACAATAAAAATTTATTTTAAATTATTGACTATGAATGTTATAAAAATACATATTGAATTACTGAAAATGTTTTTTATATGATCTTATAATAAATCATTCTTAAAGGGTAAATGGTAGTTATATAAGTGGAATTTTATATATTTTTATAATGAGTTTTGTGTAATATAATAAAATTATTTCTTTATGATATATATTAACTATTTCTTGGATTCCATTAATGGATTTCATGTTTATAAATTATTACATTATGTAGTTTTAATATTAAGTGTATCTTCATGAAATATTATTGTGATCTTATTGTGTTCCTTATGGTATGTGTGATATAAGTTTTATAAAAAACATGGTTGGACATGATGTTTCATTATATGTTAGAAAATTCCTCCCAAAATGTGTTGGTGATCAAAGGGATGAGTGTTATTTTGGTTAAATTGTGGTCTAGTTATTCTCATAACTATATGAGATCCATTTAGATATAGGTTCTAACGATACTCTGAATAGAGTGGAAGGGTAAAATCCATATCAATATATAGATTATGATTATTAATTCCAAATTTTAATAAAAACCTATATTTCATGGTTTTCAAGGACTAAAATAGGTGATAAATTGATGAGAGAAAATCAAAGGACTTTTCAATTCAATAAAGACTCCTATAAACTGTAAATTGGAAGTTATCATAGTCTTCTAAAGGGAATATGAAGGTAACTGTGGGAAAACATTACATTTTCTCACAGAATTACTGAAATATCATTAGAATTATTATATAACATATTTTTTTAGTGGGGTTTTATATATATTCAAAATGTGGATAATTCCATTTATTTTAAGTGTCTTCATTGGGTGATTGAATAGTGATGGATTACACTAAAAATTAAATGATTTTGTATATTTCTCTTGGGAGTTAGTTATTAATGACATCATACAAGATCATTAAATGGATTCAAGTCTATGTTCAAACTTCAATTGAGAATTATCATTTTCTATATTGAATTTTTAAATTTAAGTAGTCAGTAGTGGAATATTGGTGGAAGGTAATATGGTGTGAAAAACTAAATCAGGCCAAGAATTCTTATTATCTAGTGAAGGTAAAGGTATTATATCAATAATGAGGAGGATCTTAGAGTTATTGAAATTAATGTGGGAGATATTCATGAAAACCCATCTCTTTTTTACTTTCTACATTACTATAATTTGATCGCATATGTTCTTCCAATATACAATATTTGGGAATTCCAAGTCATTGTGTTTGAAAGCTCTAAAAACATATTATTTTTGTCCCCTATTAGGTCATCTACAAAAATGTTAATGTTTAAATATTGGTAAAATATAAATGAAATATAAAACCCACCTATGGGGAAAAGTGTATGTCTGGTAACTCAAGGATTTAATTGGGAAACATTTGAGGTTGTATCATTTTTTTATTTATTTTAGTATTACTTTACATAATATAAGTAACCCTTGAATTCATGTTCAATGATGAATAATTTTCACATTTTTATTGTTCATTTAAATTTACATATGTTTTCTATTCCAAATTTAATTTAACTCTATCTCTCATATTGGATATGTTTGTTCCCATAGAGACCCTTTTCCCTTCAATTATTGAATTTTATGATCAACTAGATTTCAAATTGACGTTCATTTAGTGGTTATAGGAATTATCTCCTCCAACCTCATTGGAGAATATTATATAATTGGTGGATTTATATCATGTCATTATTTTATGAAATTTTATTTCCATAGTGATTTTTATTTATTTGAAGTGGTTCTCCATGAGAAGACATAGATACTCTAACGAACTTACCCAAATACACTCTCATACTGGAACCCAAAATAATAAGCCAGATACCTTAACGGAATTCTGGATCCCCAAGGGATGGTGATTAGCACATGGTCATTGAAAAAATGGAATTATTTCTCCCAACATGAGGCATGTTAGTGGTACATATGTAAATAAAAATCAAAAATAGAAGAAATAAATATATCAAATAACTGAGAGAAAATATTGGAAACTATAAAACTCTTGAGTAGAAAAAATCTCCAAGTACATGTTCAACCATAAGGTTTATCAAAATAGGAAAAACTATCTACTCCATGTGATAACATGGTAATCTTCCACCATCTTACCAATAGTTACCCATCCCTGATAACATACAACCTCACTACCTCACTATGTAACCTAGCCTATATAACATCAAAATCCATAACCAAGTCAATGAAGTAGAGAATATGTACGCATGGTGTGATGTAATAGGCTCAATAGAGTCTCAACCAGGTGTTCCATATCATGTCTTTCAATAATAATAAATGCATGATAAAAATTAATGAAAACTAGTCATGATGATAGTTTAACAGTTTTGATGTCAATGGAATGGAAATATAGGATAATAAAATCAATTAAGAAGTAGAAAGGACAACTCACCTAGAGGTACATGAACCAATTTTTATAGTGACCAAATTCTAAATCAATCAATCCAGATCGAATGGAGACTCATAGAATCATTGGGTAATCCTTCTAGTTCAAGAGTATGATATGTTGCAGGTAATTGAAATGAAATATCATTCATAAATCCCCATAAAAAGTTATTCTCAGGGAGTAACACACCCTCTAATACCTTTACATGTCATGTAATCCATGATAGTTAGAAATTCTATCAAGCTCGTTGCCTTTTTAATTAAAAACCAATCATTTCACATTACATTTCATGTAATTATTACATGGTGTTTAATTATTTCATGATATGTAAACATTTAATAACATGTTTCTTCATTCCATGTAAACAACATGTAACCCCTTTACACGTTATGAAATCTACCAGCATACATGAAAAAACTCCAAAACCTTTTCAAAAGTTCCCCAAACTCAAGGAGAAATCTGAAAATACATTACAAGTTTGTACCTGGATTATAATAAATTAAACAAACACACAATCCGAAATTTTATTAAATTTCCCCCAAAAGATGATCACTATCATTGGTAGTCCTACGAAGTACATAAAAAAGATGAAAACTTCCATAGAGAAGGGAATTACTTTATAGTGGGTTACATGATGTTACAAACTCCCCAAATAAAACATTCAATTCCTAAGAGTTGAAGTAAAAGAATCAAGTCCCATAAGAGGTGATGAAACTTCTACATCATCAATAGTTCATTATCTCAACACTCATTATAATCTAATCTATGCCACCATAACACTCTGACCAACATAACTAACTTCCCACAGAAGGCTTTTACTTGAGATTCAATAATCTCAACTAGCTACTCAAATATAGAAACATCTAGATCTAACTCAATCTATTCCCAACTCAGAACATGATAGGGATCATGATGATATGTCATAAAATATAATATGTTTAAAACATCATGAACGATTTTCAACTAATCCAGTAATTCCAACCGATAAACATCCTTCTTGATCAGCTCAATGTCCTCAAACAACCCCATATATCTTAGAGCCATCATTCCCTATTTTCTAGGATTATTATAAATTCTAAATCCTACTAATGACTCTATTGAATATAACCATATAGAGATGACTTCAACATGACACTGGTTAGAACCATTGATGAGACATATTCCTATGAATCCAAATTAAATTGACTAAAAATCCCCATAATATTCCACTCATCCATTGATTTTAGAATGTCTTGAGATAGCACATTCCTATTAAAAGCAACTTCAATGAAATTAACATTTCTTGGAGTTTAGAAAATATTAATGTCAAATTTATGAAGGAATTCCTCCCACCGCCTCTACCTAAGATTCATGTCCCTTTGAAAAAAGATACGAATTAAACTCTTATAGTCAGAAATGCCAGCAAACAATTCCCTAGAAAGATAATTCTTCAAAAACCTAAGATAAGGAGTTACAATAGAATTTTCTAAACCATGAATGGGGAAATTTTTAAAATTTGGTAAAATATTAAAAGAAATACAATCTACCACATGATTATCTTTCATAAGAACACAACCAAAACTCAATATTCCTGAATAATGGATAAAAACATATCCTTTAATGGGCTTTGGTATGATCAAAGTATGATCTGATAATAGATGTCTTTTAAACATTAAAAATGGATACGAACTCATTGAATCCTGTAAGAATTAAACGCATTTAATGGTAATAATAGTCAATGGGGATTCCAATAATGAAAAATCCATGAAAAACAACCTATAGTATCTAGTATGGCCATGTAATCTATGAAACTCAAGAAAAAATTAGTGTCTATTCTCATGAAAAGATAATTGTATCCTTCTTGGGACCAACATATAATCCATGTACAAAAATATTGTGCTCCAAGTATATGACTTCATGAATACAAAAGATACATTTCAAAATCTATCCATACAAATAGTGAATTTTCATGATTTCTAAAACCAAACCCAGGTTGTGCTCATGATAACACTCAAATCGTGGGTAAACCAAAATATCATCCACAAATAATACCAAAACAATTTACTAGATACTATTGGAATAAACTATTCGTTAAAGAATTGAAAACTATAAGAGAATTAGTCAAACTAAATGACATCAAAATATATTAGTAATTGCTATAAATTCTATTGAAATATTTCATTGATATAATGCACTCCTGAACTCTGACCTGATGAAAACTAGACTAAATATCAATTATCGATAACCAATTTTCCCACTTTAACTGGTCAAACAAATCATCTACATTTGGAAAAGGATAAATTTTCTTAACTATTACCATGTTCAAATTCTGATAGTCCATGCACATTTGGAGAGAACCACATGCCTAAATGGAAAAGAGTACTATAGATTACCAAGGTGAAACACTAGGGTAAAAAAATCTTTTCCACTTGTTCTTCCAACTGATTTTTGAGCTCTTTAAACTCAATTTTTTAAACATGATAAGAAGTTATCAATATCGAATGCATTTCTAGAAACATGTCAATTCTAATCTATATGTCCCTCTATGGAGGAATCCTAGAGAAATAATATGCTAAAATGTTATTAAAACCCTATTAACTATGGAAAATTCATTAAAAGATGAAAATTAATGAGGTTTGACTACAACAACAGGAAACAAACTCTTGAACTCTGGGCAGGAAAATTCTTATATGACTAGACCTTGAAACCCACTCTCTTGGAAACACATGCAATCTCCCATTATCCAAATGAAATAATACATAGTGATGGTAACAATAATACTCAACATGAGGAGGAATAATCCATTCCATCCAAATGATGATGTCAAATAGATCTAGATTACGAAAAATAAAATCCCATACTAGCTCTTTATCAACTATCTATAGCGCAAAACAAGGAGAATGAATACTCATAAATTTCATATTTACAAGAGTATTTGGAAACTATATAACAAAGAACATGAGTTTTATTGGAAGGTTAAAAAAATAAAAATAAGATCTAGATATATTTGAGTGGGAAGGACCAATGTTAAATAAAATAACTACTATTTAAGTTAAAATAAAGATATTACACCGCACTATAGCCAGACCAATGTCCCCCGTCCCTAGGATATCATCTACTATGTGGTGTTGATTCACTACTAAGGTCATTGGATGGATCCCTATAGTCATTGAAGCATCTAATTGTGTCATAGAATGCTTTGGATAAAGGATCCATGACCTTATCAAGGGTTAGACATAGTCTTATAGATTTGATGCAAATGAACATAACTCCCTTAGTTGTTACACATATTAGAAAGTTAAATACATGAATGTTATATTTTTATGAACTTGAAACACTAATAGAATGTTAGAGAAACACCACAAGTTGAAACTAGAGGTTTTGAAGTGGCCTATTACTAAGAACTACCTCCACCACTTCTATAGTGATCTTGGGATATACTCTTATTCCCTAACGCAATACTGATGGTAATACTCGGTGGTAGAGAAGGGGAATAATATCCAACCATTATTTTCACATTTATCTCATCCATTAAATCCTTATTTATAGTCTCTACATTGGTTAAATAATTTAACATAAATACCATAAATCTAATATTTTTTCACAAACCATGTATGTACTTCTGAGATTTTAATAGGCCATTCTTTACAACCACCAGTGAAAAATAAACCATCTCAAAAAAATTGTGGTGTATACCAACCCCAAATTCATTCCCTACTGTGAATATGGGATCTCTAAATTTATCACCATCAACAATGAATCTTGAAAAAAAATTTAAATAAAGGAGTACTAAAACCCTTATAGTTCAATCCTACATGAATATCTTAATGTACAATGGATTCCCACTAATGCATGTAAGGAACCTCAAGTATGAAATATGTACACATTACATTAATAATATTAGGTGTTTTTTGAAATTTTAATGCCTGGTAAATCTTATCCAGCCAATATTCCTCCTGTTGTGGTTCATTCAAATTTTTAAAAGACATTGGCTTCAAATGAAGGATCTCCCATGATCGAATCCTTTCTCCTATAACTCCCAGCTTTACCTTAAAAACTGCATTCAGTAATTATGGAAAATTCTTCTCAACATCATGAACTACTCACATGATAACCTCAACAATGTCCCTACCCAATGAAGTATTCCCTTGTGAAGCATCAGCTACACCTTCTTAAGGAACACGCAGAATACATCTCATAAGTACACTATTTCACACTGAAACATATAACGATAATCCAACATATTAATCTCAATTAAAACTATAAAACCCATAATAAAAAACAAATATTGAAAAAAAAACTCAACACATGAAACATACATCCCATCATCTCATGGTAACTGGACTCTATCATGACAAGAGTTGGCCAGACACTCACCACAACATACCTATCATATCTCTAAAATTATATCTCCAGTCTATCAAATATCATGAGAAAAGGACACTAGAGATGAAACCAAAATATGATAGCTAACTATAATGAAACAACTCAAATACCCTATCAAATTGGTACCCATACCATTACCACAAACAATCGGAGGGTGTTCCTGTTCCCCATGACCTTGAGACTAGCACTTGGGAATCAAAAAAAACTAAGGTAACAATTTCACCCATCCTATGGAAAATACCACGTACATATATAAAATAGAAACAATAGTGGAATAAATACATTAATTAAATAAATGAAATTAAATAGTGGAATCAAATATACTCACGATTAGAACATATCACCATGTTTAATTCTAATCACAATGACTACCAAAAAATAAAAAACAACAAATCCATGTGATAGCATAAGAAACCCCACCATATCACCAAAAACTAGACCTCTACATTAAGATAAAACCTCAGTTCCTAAATGTGATTTATTATAATTACCTATATAAAATTTCATAAACAAGTATACACACCTCTGAATAGGTACTCATTGGGTGAGTTAGTTGGCTCAGTGGGGTCTCACACATGTCTTCCATATTAGGTATATGCATAGTAATCCATGAATTGTATACATTAATGATAACAAATCATAATAACATTTTAATAGTTTTTATATCAAAATAATGGAAAAACAATTTAATTTCCCTTTTTTCACATTTCCACAATTTTCAGCTAAATCAGTTTCATGTTATTTTATAACAAAATATCTCATCAGATATATTATTTTGAAACAAATAATTAATTTACATATCATATCAAAAACATTTTAGTATAAAAAATTAGTATAAACCAATGTAAAATCCCATATCAATCAAGAAAAATCACATTTAACATCACACAAGAGATAAAACTATGTCATGGTAGCTAGGAAACTCAAACCTAACATATATACTTATATACTCATCAAGAAAATGAAAATTTACATCAAATCTAGAGGTCTTAATAATTCCCCAGAATGTGACCCTCAAAAAGTTCTTGCAAGTCTACAGAATAACAAACCTTGAGGAAAGAGATAATCCCGATGAGAAAATCCCCCGATAGAGGATGAGACCTATTACTATACCTTCAAACTATTTTCCAAATGATTACCATATTCTCTTTTAAGGAATACAGTTAAGGAAACCATTTTTCTTGAAATTATTATTTGAAAAACCATTTCATAAAACCATTTCACAATTCTTTGAAGACCTATTCTTTTTAAAAAAACACAAGGTGATAACAATCATTTATGAAAGCCCAATTACACACACAGACACAAAAATCAATCATATAATTTCATTTCAGTTATGTAAACAACTTATCAAAATAAGAGAAATGCAGTTCTCCAACATAGTCTAGTGACATGCCCATGAAGGATCGATAGAATGGGAAACAAAACAACAATAACATAGGGCCTAGAATCAATCTACACATTATATTATTCATCCCAATCATGAAAAGGTTTGTTAGATAATAGAATTAAAACATACCTCAAGAATTCACACCCTCCACACCCTAACCACCAAAGTAAAAACCCCCCAAAATAATATCACAACACATATCTAGAATAAGAATATGTGGAATCATCACTACGAATCAATAACCCAAACAATGAAAAACATAGTCAGTAATATGATCAAATAAATGTAGATGGAGAAAGGCCTACTCACAAGGAAATATTAAAACCAACTTCAACGGTTACCCAACATTGAACGGATCAATCTAGATCAAACGGAGACTCCAAAAATCACCGGAGAAGCCTTTTATGTAAAGGGAAAAATTCTTATGGAGAATGAATTAAAATATCATTCATATAATGCCCTAAAAGTTAATTCATTATCATTTACATTGCATGTAATTTCATTACACATAATCTAATCTACAATAATGATATATTATGGGAATATCATCAAATATTTAATTAAAATCAATCATTTAGAAATAAACATCATGTAACCATTACACATTATGAAATCCTTCCATGTTTTGTACAAAATTCCTAACCTATTTTTGGAGTCCTTGTACAGGTAGTGTATCCCATTTACATATCATGAAATATCCTAACATACATGAAAATAGAATAAACTCTATCATTATCTAAACTTAGGGAGAACACCAAAAATTCATTACATGTTATACACATATTACATTACATCAAAAAAATAGACAACTCTGAATTTTAGGTAATTTTTTGTGGAGAAATATTTTCTTTATCGTCTGTATTCCAATGGAATCCCCAAAAAAGTGAAGAACATGAAAAAGGTATGGAATTAATAGAAATCGGTTAATGAGATGATATAGATAGATAAATACTTATCTATAGAATGGTCATGTTATATATAATATTCTAATTATAATTGACTTATTTCAATTTTTTGACATTATTTATCTAATTAGGAAAGTGTCATAATGAGTTATTGCATATTTTTAAATATTAAATTTGTAATTCCATTGTACATTTCTTACCTGAGACTACTGGATGATAATTAAAATAATTAGACTAAACATTGGTGTGATAACATTTCCTATCGATGTAAGGATAATGTATTTACATTATTTTTTAGTTTTAAAATGAACTTTGTTGTGGTATAAAGTGTTATGGTTGTGATAATATTCATATCTGTGATATTACTTTTTTGAAGATAATTTTAATTTTAATGTTTAGGGATTTTTTTTGAGTTTAACATAAAAACATGTAGTTTTTATGGGGTCATTCTAGGTTAAATAGATTACTTTTACACTTGTGTGGGACCTTACAAAGTTGAACAATGAATATGGTGGAATTACTAAGGATATAATGTATTTCATCAATCTGTTTTATGGGTTGAGGGCCTATTAATTTAGAAAATATGAATTCTAAGAAATGTTTTTTACTATTTTTATATCCCTTAATTAATATTTTCTTTTAATTTTATTTTTCAGTTTGGGGGAGTCAATTAAATTACCTCAATAGTAGACATCAATACATCCCTCTCCTACAATAGTGAATGATTGGTTATTATTCAGTGGTTCATCCTACAGAGCATTGGTTAGGGTTTTGTTTCTCTCACACTCTAATTCAACATTCCATCTTTTTTATCCTTCAACCTTTATATTATTTCCCAATATTCAAGGTTGCGTAGGGTTTTTATTATCCAAAAATAAAAATGGGGTTTTTGATTCTATGATTTTTTCTTGTCTTATAAGGGATAGATATATCTTCATAAAATAAGAATAACACATATTTGTAGAGGAATCATCAATTTATGGAAGGGGTTTTCATGTAATTTATTATTTCAGAAAATAATCGTCTATTCGAGTTTTTTAAACCTCCCTCCTATAAGTATCATAATATTTTTGGTATGTTTACTGATATTGTTTATTTTTCCTCTCATTTTTTGTCTTATTTGTTTAAAAATATTTTCTTCAAAAGATTCCAAACATTTTATCATCTATAATTAATTTCATACATCCAATGTGTTTAAAAGTGCCTAAAAATAATTTTCAATTAGAATTTATAGCATGGATAGTCTTTGGGTTATAGTGGATTTTAGAAAATGGTAATTCATTTTTCACAAATTAGTTTCATGAATTATATGTGTATTTGGTGTCTATTAAATGTTTTTAATGTGACATTAATATTTTCTTGTTAGGATATATATGTCATTTTAAATGTTTATATTAACATAAATGTTTTTTTCAATTTCTGTATTAACTATGGATTAATTTATAAAAAAATATTTTATGTATATTTTTTTCCTATGTGATTTTAAAGGTCTATTTTGTAAAACATTATAGTTAGTTTCATAAATTACCATTCACCCTTGATGTTATATCCCCCTTATATGATGATTTACATTAAAATGGAAATTAAGGGATAGAAAATTTTATTAATAGATTTAATTATAAAATTTTCTAACACATTTATGATTGTTTGGAGGTAATAATTATGAGTTCAATAGGATATTCTTTTTTGAAATTATTATTTGTCATGTGACATGTTTACTCAACATCATTAGTCATACTCATGAGCACAATGTGTATATAGGTGGGGAATCAAGATGCAATTGTTATGAAAGTTAGTTTTTTGCACTAACAACTATTACATATCCATGATGAGAACTGACTATAAGGGGTATCATCATAAAAGGCTTGTGAGAGTAATCTAAGGGTTTTTTATATTATTAGGATTACACTGGTAGACCAATTGAGGATTATACTAAATTATTTATGAATTATATCACTATAAATTATAGTGTTTCCCAAGGAAATTAAAATTTGACTTGGGTTTATATTCTACTGATTTTTTCTTAACCTTATTATTTATATTTATTTATCTTTGATTAATAACCATGTTTTATAATGTGTTTTCTATTTTTCCAATTTAATTATAAATTCCAGTTATATTGTTTATATATAATTTGTTTCCATTTCATTTTTAAGTTAAAAATATTTTACTTATTCATTGAGGGTTTAGAATTTTATTATAGTTATCCGATGTTTATTGTTAGGATTTTTTAGCAGTTAACATTACTAAATTTCTTATAGAAAATTCTTCAAAACTAATAAGAAAACATTTTTTGAACATATAATGAAATAAATGTAATTTTAGTCAATTATTTATATTATGAGAATCACTTTAATCTTATACATTTTTAAATCAAGGTTTCATATTTGGGTGTAAAGAATCTTGGGTTTTAATTATATTGTATAAATCATTATTTATAAAACTGATGCAGATTATATGTTGAGATGATGTAATTTTTTAAAAAAATGAATAAAATTATATTTTTATAGAATGAGTTTCCAAAAAACATTAATGAATTTTTTTTTATAAAAATTATATCTGTAAACTCTTTTGTGACATCATACTAGGATTATATATCTTACACCTAACATGCACACCTAATATGGAAATAACCATCTTGTTTTAATTTAGGTATCTAAGGAATTTTTTTAGGTTTGGAAGTAGTCATATAAATTCTTGACACTGTATTACATTAGTATATTGATGATTCCATAGGTAACAAGTGTATAATCATGTTTTTTTCTCGATTTGTAGACATTATTAGATATACTTTATCTACAACTCCATTATTTCATTTTTTATTGCATTGAATGAATATATTGTAACATATTACTTTAGTTGTTTCATTCTTCATAGGATATTATATATTTTTATTATTATTTTCCAGGAT